>BOPN01000606.1:145103-147603 GCA_017312705.2 Penaeus japonicus
GAAGCTCTTCATTGCCTTCGCTGTGCGCCGCCTGATCCTCACCTGATGACCCCTTGGGCCCAAAATCCTCAGCCACGAAAGGAGCTGCTGGCAATTCGTCATTGGAATCTTCAATCACATTACTTGAGTCTCTTTCAAAATCTTCCTGTTTGAGATCTTTATAGAAGGGAAATCCATGCTCTGTTGCTGCCTTGCTCACTTCATCCCTCGCTTCATCTGCGTAATCAAGGCTTTCTTCCTTAATTTCCACACACGTCTCTTCGGTGACACCTTCGCTGGCCTCTTCCTTGATTGCGACCCCTGCGGCCGGAGATTTCCCCGTCCCTGGGAGGGGGCTGAAGGGCAGCCAGTCCGACAGGAAGCTCAATAATGACTGAAGATAATATACAACAAACAAAATAATAGGATTATAAGAATATAGTATAGGAACATTTTATCTTTAATGCTAAATATTTGTGCTAAAAATGTTGCAATAACAAACCACAGATGATATTAATGCCACGGAAAAAATGAATACATATTCATGCATATTCATGCATATTCATACATATTCATACATATTCAGACACATATTCATACTCATTCATACACATATTCATATTCATTCAGACACATATTCATATTCATTCAGACACATATTCATATTCATTCAGACACATATTCATATTCATTCAGACATATTCATATTCATTCAGACACATATTCATACACAGGTAAGTTCCATACCTGATTTCAACACGGTCAACGATGTGATTAGAAGAGGTTTCCTTCGCTCTCCACACAGCTGACCTTCCACCACCCGAGTGCTGCCTTTCCTTCGGCGTCAACGCAGGAGACTCTTCGCTCACCGAAGCCGTGGCTCGACTGAACTGCGAGAGGCGGAGGGAGAGCAAGGGAATTCTGAAGCTTCCCAGGTCTTGGGGGACGAAGAAGGGCAACCGCCATGCCTTTCCACTTGTTCAGGAACTGCTTGTTTCAAGAGAAGGAAAATTGTATTTGTTGATGTGTTCGTGAAATAATTCCATTAATGATTGATAATAAAGACATGATAGGAATAAAGATGGCGAGAATTAAGATATCAATATTAGTAATAATAATAGGAGAAATTGTAATTGTAAAAAAATAACGATAAAAATAATGAATTGGAACACTGTCCATAATTATAATATTGGTAATGGCAATATCAATGATAATGGTGATAATTGTAATAATGGTAGAAATGATAATGGCAATGAGGATAATGGTGTTAACAAATTATGATTTTGGTAATAAAGGCGATGCTATTAGTGATATAGCAAAAAGAGTAATAGATAATGGCATAACAATAGTGTATACTTATGATAATGGTAATAATGAACAAAATATTTATGATGATAATAATAACATTGATCGTGGTTCTGATATAATGATTAAATGATTTATATGATGATAACGATGATAATGAATATCATGATGATAACGATGATAATGAATATCATGATAATAACGATGATAATGAATATCATGATAATAACGATGATAATGAATATCATGATAATAACGATGATAATGAATATCATGATAAATATAATGATAATGATATTAATGATGAATATGGTTAAAAGGATAAAGAAAATAAAAGTTATACATATGAATGTTATGAAAATGGTAAATGTGATAACAATAATGACAATGACGAGATTGTTAGAAAGTATGAAATTAGAACCTATGATAATTCTAATCATGATTATGATGGTCATAATAATGATCTTGTTAAATTATTTCAATTATGATGAAAAGGATGATAATATATATTTTCATGGTGATTATAATCATGATAAGCTTCATGATCATGATAAACATGTGAATGAGGATGATACTAATAATGATACGAAAGATAATGCTGTAGATATTGATAATAGTAATAATGACAAATATTGTTCCGATTTCTGTCAATGATGATAGTAAATAAAGTGATCACGACGGTAATGATAACAATAATGGTAATTATAATAACAATATTAGTAGTTCTGTTGGTAATGATTATGAAAATATTATAAAGATAATAGTTTAAAGAGGGTGATAATACTGATGATAATGACACAAATAATTATAACAATATCATAGGTAATAATAATGATGATGAAAATAATGTAGGCAATAACCATAATGACAGTATAACTAATTATAGACAATGTCAATGCTAACCAAGAAAATATTATTTAATTACGATGATAATGATGACAGTAAGGGTGATTATACTGACAACAATAATCCAAATGGTGATAAAGATATCCAAATTAGCGATAAAGTTAATGATGATCCTACTGATGAGGATAATGATGATCTCAAACATGATAATCGTTCTTATCACCAAGATCATTATCATCACAACCAAGACACTAATGAACCTTTTCATGATTATCGTGTATATTATTAGCATCAGCATTACTACCGGGATTATCGTTACCAATATCGCTATTACCACGATTATTCTCATTACCATTATCATCATCATTAC
>BOPN01000606.1:152603-157603 GCA_017312705.2 Penaeus japonicus
ATCTCTGTCTATGTCTTCATCTATCTGCCTTTATCTCTGTCTATTTCTTTATATATCTATCTCTTCATCTATCTGCCTTTATGTCCGTCTACCTCATCACCAATCTGCCTCCCTCTGTGTCTGTCTGTTTATCTCTCTATCTCTCTGTGTCTGTCTGGTTATCTCTCTATCTCTCTGTGTCTGTCTGTTTATCTCTCTATCTCTCTGTGTCTGTCTGGTTATCTCTCTATCTCTCTGTGTCTGTCTGTTTATCTCTCTATCTCTGTGTGTCTGTCTGTTTATCTCTCTATCTCTCTGTGTCTGTCTGTTTATCTCTCTCTCTGTCTGTCTGTCTCTCTCTCTCTGTGTTCGTCTGTTTATCTCTTTCTGCTCTGTGTCTGTCTGTTTATCTCTCTATCGCTCTGTGTCTGTCTGTTTATCTCTCTATCGCTCTGTGTCTGTCTGTTTATCTCTCTATCGCTCTGTGTCTGTCTGTTTATCTCTCTATCGCTCTGTGTCTGTCTGTTTATCTCTCTATCTCTCTGTGTCTGTCTGTTTATCTCTCTATCTCTCTGTGTCTGTCTGTTTATCTCTCTATCTCTGTGTGTCTGTCTGTTTATCTCTCTATCTCTGTTCACATGAGGATGTTTGGACGCGTGACATATCCTGGCCAGATAAGAGCTTGATTCTGGACTGATTGTAGTTTGGCCATTTGCTTAGGAGAGAGTTTGTGTGTGTGTGTGTGTGTGTGAGGTGTTCTGTACCTCCCATGCAATATTTGCAATCCTTTATTTTTTGTTTGCAGTGAATACAATCTGCAATTGTGTTAGTGACAACTGTACACAATTATATATTTATCTATATCATTATTAAAATATATAATATATTTATTCATATCATTATTAATTTAATATATAATTACAATTATATATTGTAACACAATTATATATCTATTGATTTTCCAAAGTTATTATAAAAAGAGTAATAAAAAAAGTACAGGGATCCAAGCAATATTTTCAATGGCAGTATTCTAGAGCTAATGAATGCAATTTGATAACTAAGGAAGAAACATGAGCAGCCAACTACTTATCTCTGAAGCAAAATTGTGTGACGGCAGAGTCCAATCACGTAAGTTCCATGGGGTCACAAGGAAACACCTCCGTGTCTCGGAGCAGACTGATTGATTGTTCCTACAATACAGTGTACGCACAGTATGTGCCAAATTACCATACGGATTGTTTTGTCAAGAAAATCAGTGCGACCACTCGTTTAGTGGCACAATGATAAAATGAGTGATCTCCCTCTCTCTCTCTCTCTCTCTCTCTCTCTCTCTCTCTCTCTCTCTCTCTCTCTCTCTCTCTCTCTCTCTCTCTCTCTCTCTCTCTCTCTCTCTCTCTCTCTCCTCTCTCTCTCTCACTTATAGCTGACAGAGGCCGGGCCGCCTCGTGTATATAGCCCGGGCGAAGCGACGTCTTCGCAAATCTCTCTGAACTGAACTGATCTCTCTCTGGGAGGCTGCATGCAAGTATGTCTGTTTGTCACTTTGTGTGCATGTATGTGTGTTTGCTTGTGTGTATGTGTGTGTGTTTGCTTATGTGTATATGTGTATGTATGTTTGCTTGTGTGTATATGTGTGTGTTCGCTTTTGTGTATGTGTTTTTGCTTGTGTGTATGTGTGTGTTTGCTTTTGTGTATGTGTGTTTGCTTGTGTGTATGTGTGTGTTTGTTTGTGTGTATGTGTGTTAGCTTGTGTGTATATGTTTGAGTGTTTGCTTCTGTGTATGAGTGTGTTTGCTTTTGTGTATATCTGTGTGTCTTGTGTGTGTATACGTGTGTGTGTGTGTGTGTGTGTGTTTGCTTGTGTGTATGTGTGTGTGTATGCTTGTGTGTATGTGTGTGTTAGCTTGTGTGTATGTGTGTGTATTTATATGGGTATGTGTGTTTGCTTCTGTGTATGAGTGTATGTTTTCTTGTGGGTATATCTGTGTGTCTACCTGTGTGTATACGTGTGTGAGTGTGTTTATGAATGTGTGTTTGTGTGTGTGTGTAGTAAATCCTATGGTATCATCTCCAAAGGTATGGGATGTTACACTCATGCAATGGGCCAGGCTATCTACAAGATACATGCTGTCAAAATATGGTGAAAAGCGTGAGAAAGGAAAATTCTCGTCGCTTGGACCTTTGAGCTAAAATGACTCACTGGATCATTTAACTTCAATTCAGGAATATTGAGAAGAAAGGACAATGGTCATCAATAAGAGGTGAAGGAGGAATGTAGGAGGGAAGAGGGAGGAGGAAGGGGATGGAGGAGGAGGGGGGTGGGATGGAGGAAGGGAAGGAGAAGAGAAGAGAGGGAGTTGGAAGGGGAAGAGAAAGAGGGAGTTGGAAGGGGAAGATAAGGGGGAGAGGGAAGGGAAAGAGGAAGATAAGGGGGAGGGGAATGGGAAGGAGGAAGGGAAGGAGAAGGAAAGAGGAGAGGAAGGGAAGATGAAGGGGGAGGGAGGTGGGAAGGAGAAGGGAAAGAGGAAGATAGAGAGGGAGGGGGTGAGAAGGGAAAGAGGGAGGAGGAAGGGGAAGATAAGGGAGAGGGGGGTGGGAAGGAGGAAGGGAAGGAGAAGAGAAAGAGGGAGGAGGAAGGGGAAGATAAGGGGGAGAGGGAAGGGAAAGAGGAAGGATAAGGGGGGAGGGGAATGGGAAGGAGGAAAGGAAGGAGAAGGGAAAGATAAGGGAGGAGAGGGGAGGGAAGGAGAAGGGAAAGATAAGGGGGAGAGGGGTGGGAAGGAGAAGGGAAAGAAGATAAGGGGGAAGGGAATGGGAAGGAGGAAAGGAAGGAGAAGGGAAAGAGGGAGGAGGAAGGGGAAGATAAGGGAGAGGGGGTGGGAAGGAGGAAGGGAAGGAGAAGAGAAAGAGGGAGGAGGAAGGGGAAGATAAGGGGGAGAGGGAAGGGAAAGAGGAAGATATGGGGAGGGGAATGGGAAGGAGGAAAGGAAGGAGAAGGGAAAGATAAGGGGGAGAGGGGTGGGAAGGAGAAGGGAAAGATAAGGGGGAGAGGGGTGGGAAGGAGAAGGGAAAGAAGATGAGGGGGAAGGGAATGGGAAGGAGGAAAGGAAGGAGAAGGGAAAGAAGGGAGGAGGAAGGGGAATATAAGGGGGTGGGGGGTGGGAAGGAGGAAGGGAAGGAGAAGGGATAGAAGAAGATAAGGGGGAAGGGGATGGGAAGGAGGAAGGGGGGAAGGGAAAGAGGGAGGAAGAAGGGGAAGATAAGAGGGATGGGGAGGGCAGGGAGGAAGGGAAGGAGACGGGAAAGAGGAAGATAAGGGGGGGGGAGTAGGAGAAGAAGGAGAAGGGAAAAAGGGAGAGGGTGGGAGAGAGAAGGGAAAGAGGAAGATAAGGGGGAGGGGAATGAGAAGGGAAAAAGGGAGTAGGCGGGGGTGAGAAGGGGGAGGGGGTGGGGGATGGGGAAGCGGGAGGGGGAGGAAGGAGAAAGGGATGAGAAGAGAAAGCGAAGGAAGAGGCAGAGATACAGAAGTAAACCATCAGCTGGCACTAGTTATAACCAGCTTGCTGGCCACAGTTATAACCCACCACTGAGAGCAGTTGTTATAACCACTCGATGCCCTGGTTGTGATCCGGTGGATAAGAGACAGACGTTCACGTGCCATGGTCTTTATTGTATCAATGTTAATATACCTTCGAGCTGTTCGCTCTAGTCTGTCTGTCTGACCTCTCTGTCCTGATCTGTCTCTCTGTGATCCTTACATGTCCTTAAGTACCATTTAGTCACTTTCTACGCCTCGGGCCTTCCGTTAACAAAAACAGCTGCCTAGAAAAACTAGTGTTCCGAGGCGGAAACGAACACAGGAGACTGGAAGCGTCAGAAGCCTAAAACACATCGTCAATCGATATTGCATTGAATTAAGTAGACATATATGATCAATGTCTTGGGTCACATAATATCAGTATCAGTGCCTTACAGATGGGAAGGAGGAGGAGGAGGAGGAAGATAAGAGGGAGGAGGTGGAAAAGAGTAGAGGAGGTGGAGAAGGGAAAACTAAGAGGAAGAAGATAAGGACGAAGGGGAGGAGTGAATACGGAATAAGGAAGAGGAAGGGGGGAAGGGAAAAAGTAGGAGAAAGAGGAAAATAAGGGGGGAGGAGGAAGTGGAGAAGGGAAAATGTAGGAGGAAGGGGAGAAGGGAAAGAGGAGGAAGAGGAAGTAGTTATATGCTATGTGTAAATATAGAGAGGTATAGAGAAAGATAGTTCGAAAGAGGAGATAGGAATAGAGAGGAATAAGAAGAGTCAGATAAAAAAGATAGAGATAGGAAGAAAGAGGGATAAGATAGAGAGATATGAAGATAGGTGTAGAGGAAGAAAGATAGATAGGAAAGTAGAGATATAGACAAGAGAAATAGAAAGATAGTTAGACAGACAGAAAGATAGGGAGACAGATAGACAGGTAAGTAGATGTCTTAATACAACAGACAAGTAACTGAAGTAAAAATATAAATGCATTCCTTTTTTATCTTAATTAATTTGATTTAATTTAATCATAATTTTTTAATGTTGCAAATTATTTATCAATTGATGATTCCTCTAAAACAGTGGATTAAACTTAATGAATTAAAATTATCCAAAAAACAATAATAATAAATAGAAGTTGTAAGAAAAAGTAGGAATACAGAAGTGGCAAATAGGAAAAAGCCAAGAAAACAGAACATATTCACCCAATTTTATTGATATGAAAAACAAGATATCGAGAGTCTTGAAACACGCAAGAGAGATTTCCTTTCCCTTCAGAACTAATTCCGTTACGGAACCTATTACGCCACAGGACAAAATAGGTTCAGAAAAAATCAAACACATGTTCATGGGCAGTCTACACGTTCCCGGTCTCCCCAAAGAGGCTGTGAGGCAAAATAGGTATAGGTATTATCTATTGAGTATTAAGTGCAAATGATTCAATATCATCTAATAAGTATATGCGAGTACTCAGTGCAAAGGGGGTTTGTACATGGCCTTG
>BOPN01000606.1:162603-165103 GCA_017312705.2 Penaeus japonicus
TATATATATATATATATATATATATATGTATATATATATATATATATATATATATATATATATATATATATATATATATATATATATATATATATATATATACGTTCATATACATACATACATACATATATATATATATATATATATATATATATATATATATATATATATATATATATATATATATATATATATATATTTATATATATATATATATATATATATATATATATATATATATATATATATATACATATTCATATGCATATACATATATATATATATATATATATATATATATATATATATATATATATATATATATATATATATATATATATATATTTATGTATATATATATATATATATATATATATATATATATATATATATATATATATATATATATATGTATGTATACATATATGTATATATATATATATATATATATATATATATATATATATATATATATATATATATATATATATATATATATATATGCATATATACATATGTATGATTATATAAACAACACAAAACCACACACATATGATGTGTGTGTGTGTTTGAGTATGTGTTTGTGTGTGTGTTTGTGGGTGTGTAAGTGTATGTGTGTGTTTGTGTAAGCTTCTAAGTTAGTGTGTTTGTGAGTGTGTTTGTGAGTGATGTGTGTGAGTGTATATATGCTTTTGAGTGTGAATATGCATTTCTGTGTGTTTGTATTTGTATTTTTTGTGTTTGTGTTTGTATTTTTGTGTGTGTAGGTATATTTTTAAGTGTATACAATAAATATGCATGTGCTTATATGTTTGTGTGCATCCTCTCATGCCTACCTTCAGGGACTCAATCTTCTCTTCCCGATTTCTTAACATTTGACTCAATTCCCTTCTTTCTGCGGCTACCTCTTCCTCTCTCGTGCGTTGTATTCTTCTCAGGTTCCTCACCTCTTCCAGGTGTTGCTCCTGCAAAATAAAATCTTAATTAGTTCTAACATATTATACATATAAGACTGAGATATACTTCATACACACATATGTAGCCTAATGTACTGTGCAATTGATTCCACTGAATGCAAATCTATCAATCTCTTTTCATTGTTGTTGATATTGCATCTACATCTTGCATCTCCCTTTGGCCAGGAGTGACTTCAATCCCTGTGTATTTGTACTTCCGCTTGACCTCCAAAGGAAAGGTTACCTCGGCTTGCGTCAGCTGCTCCTCCATCTCCCTCACCTCCGCCCTCAGCTCCCGAATCTTCCTGGCTCCTTCTTCCAGACGATCCTGTGTGCGAAAGGGGCCCGGGAGATGACGTGCAATATCCTCCTGTCTCTCCTATGCCCACTCGTCCTCCCCTTCACTCTCACTCTCTGTCTTCAGATCTCACTTTCTTCTCTCTGTTTCTCCATCTCTGTGTGTGTGTGTGTGTGTCCATCTCTCTCTCTATCTATCTCTCTCTCTCCCTCTCTCTCCCTATCTCTCCCTCCCTCTCCTCTCCTCTCTCTCTCTCTCTCTCTCTCTCTCTCTCTCTCTCTCTCTCTCTCTCCCCCCCCCCCCAAGACTGTATTATCTCTCTCTCTCTCTCTCCCCCACCAGCTATCTATCTATATCTATATCTATCTTAATCTTATCTAAATCTGATGGATATAAAATACATTTTCTATTCTGTGCGAAAATGTATTTTTCCCACTCCCTCGACCTATCCCTCCTTTGCTCTATATCTCCTTTCACTCTGTATCATTCTTTCAACCTATCTTTCTATCTTACTCTAAACTGATCTTTCTATTTTTCTATCTGTCTCCCAACTTTTCTTTCTCTCATGCTATCTTCTTCACCTAGTCTTCCTCTCTCTCTACCCATCTTTCTCCCAACCTTTCTTTCTCTCGAACTATCTTTCTCTCAACCGATCTTTCTATCTTCCCCCAACCTTCCCATCCCCCCTGTTGCACTTTAAATCTAAGTTGACTTTTGAAGCATCAATATAACTTTCAGTGCAATAGAAGTTACATTTAAAACATCATCATCTTCAGTACAATGGAAGTTAAACTTCAGTGTAACTGCAGTTACAAAAACATAAATATCATCTTTGCTGCAATTGAAGTTATGTCTAAAGCATTAACATCATCCTCAGTGCAACTGCATTTACGTTACGAGCACTAATATCATCATTGGAGTTAATTCTCGGAATTATTATCACCCTCAGTGCAATGCATCATAAGTCAAAAGAATGAATATCTTCCTCACTTTCGCATCCTCGCCCTCCGACCTGTTCGTCGCGTTCCCAACGTCCGCTGTGTGTTGCTCCTGTAAAGTAAAGGACTGTCACGCCTTCTTAACGGGACGGGAGTGTATACTGAACCATGCAGAAATACACGTGGAAGAATACAATACTTCTTCATTCTTCTTTTTCTCTCCTCATTTTAGTCTCTTCTCTCTCCTTTCTTTCTTCTTATTCTTACCTTTTAGCTCTCTGACTTTCCCTTCAGACATAGGATATCCT
>BOPN01000606.1:170103-175103 GCA_017312705.2 Penaeus japonicus
TAAAACATAAGGATTGGATAAATAAAAAAGAATATTCAATGATGAAGAAATAAGAAAACCTGATGATAGATGTATCCTTATTAGATCTAAATAATAATTATTATAAATTTCCACAGAGATAAAGATGATAAAAGAAACAAAAGCAAAATTCTTCTGGTGCCTTTAAGAAGTCACTCGCTTTCCAATCGGCCTACCATCCTTATCCTGGCGTTCCTACTCGCCCTTCTCGAGGAGCGTCTCCTACAACAGCAAGATGGCCGTTCTGGGAAGCAAAGTGTAAGGGAGTCAAACCTGAGGGAGGAAGATGCTTCTGTTAGACGTCTGTTTGTGAGTAATGAATGTGAGAAGGGAAGTGAGGATGACAATGCGAAGTGATTAAGAGTGAGAATTACAGGAAGAAGGTGAATGTGAGTGAGAATGACAATGAGAAGCTGAATGTGAGTGAGAATGACAATAAGGTGAATATGAGTGAGAATAAAAATGAAAAAGTGAAAGTGAGTGTGCTAGAGTTAAAAGGTGAATATGAGTGAGAAATGACAGTGAGGTGAATGTGAGTGAGAATGGACAGTGAGAAGGTGAATATGTGTGTGAGAGTGACAGTGAGAAGGTGAATGAGTGAGAATGACAATGATGAGGGGAATGTGAGTGAGAATGACAGTGAGAAGGTGAATGTGAGTGAGAATGACAATGAGAAGGTGAATGTGAGTGAGAATGACAATGAGAAGGTGAATGTGAGTGAGAATGAAAATAAGGTGAAAGTGAGTGAGAATGAATATGAGAAAGTGAATATGAGTGAGAATGACAGTGAGAAGGTTAATGTGAGTGAGAATGATAATGATAAGGTGAATGTGAGTGAGAATAACAATGAGAAGGTGGATGTGAGTGAGAATGACAATGAGAAGGTGAATGTGAGTGAGAATGACAATGAGAAGGTGAATGTGAATAAGAATGACAGTGAGAAAGTGAATGTTAATAAGAATGACAGTGAGAAGGTGAATGTGAGTGAGCATGACAATGAGGTGAATGTGAGTGAGAATGACAATGAGAAGATGAATATGACTGAGAATGAGAATGCCAAGGTAATTATGAGTGAGAATGACAATGAGAAGGTGAATGTGAGTGAGAATGACAATGAGAAGGTGAATGTGAGTGAGAATGAAAGTTAGAAGGTGAATGTGAGTCAGAATGAAAATGAGAAGGTGAATGTCAGTGTGAATGACAATGAGAAGATGAATGTGAGTGAGAATGAAAATGAGAAAGTGAATGGGAGAGCTGAAATCAGAAGGCAGATGTGAGTGAGAATTACAATGAGAAGATGAATGTGAGTGAGAATGACAATTAGAAGGTGAATGTGAGTGAGAATGACAATGAGGTGAATGTGGAGAGAATGACAATGAGAAGGTTAATATGAATGAGAATGAAAGTGAGAAGGTGAATGTGAGTGAGAATGACAATGAGAAGGTGAATGTGAGTGAGAATGACATGAGAAGGTGAGTGTGAGTGAAAATGACAATGCGAAGGTGAATGTGAGTGAGAATGATAACGAGAAGGTGAATGTGAGTGAGAATGACAATGTGAAGGTGAAAGTGAGTGAGAATGATAATGATAAGGTGAATGTGAGTGAGAATGACAGTGAGAAGGTGAATGTGAGTAGGAATGACAATGAGAAGGTGAATGTGGATGATAATGATAATGAAAAGGTGAATGTGAGTGAGAATGACAATGAGAACAGAATGTAAGTGAGGAATGACAGTGAGAAGATAAATGTGAGTGAGAATGACAATAAGAAAGTGAATGTGAGTAAGACAATGATAAGGTGAAGGTGAGTGAGAATGACAATAAGAAAGTGAATGTGAGTGAGAATGACAATGAGAAGGTGAATGTGAGTGAGAATGAAAATGAGAATGTGAAAAAGAGTGTGAATGACAATTAAAAGGTGAATGTGAATGACAATGACAGTGAGGTGAATGTGAGTGAGAATGAAAATGAGGTGGAATGAGTGAGAATGAAAAATAAGGAGAATGTGAGTGATAATGACAGTGAGAATGTGAATGTGAGCAGATTGACAATGAGAAGGTGAATGTGAGTGAGAATGACGGTGAGAAGGTGAATGTGAGTGAAAATGATAATGAGAAGGTGAATGTGAGTAGAATGACAGTGAGAAAGGGAATGTGAGTGAGAAATATAATAAGAAGGGGAATGTGAGTGAGAATGACAATCAGAATGTAAATG
This sequence comes from Penaeus japonicus, assembly GCA_017312705.2. Classification (NCBI taxonomy): domain Eukaryota; kingdom Metazoa; phylum Arthropoda; class Malacostraca; order Decapoda; family Penaeidae; genus Penaeus; species Penaeus japonicus. Next base: position 172,336 of record BOPN01000606.1, read on the forward strand.
TGAGTTAAAATGATAATGAGAAGGTGAATGTGAGTAAGAAGGACAATGAAAAGATGAATGTGAGTGAGAATGACAATGAGAAGTTGAATGCGAGTGAGAATGGCAATGAGAATGTGAGTGAGAGTGAGAATGACAATGGCAAGGTGAATGTGAGTGAGAATGGTAATGAGAAGGTGAATGTGAGTGAGAATGACATAAGAAGGAGAATACGAGTGAGAATGACAATGAGAAGGTGAATCAGTGAGAATGACAATGAGAAGGTGAATGTGAGTAGGAATGACAAAGAGAAGGTGAATGTGGATGGGAATGAGAATGAAAAGATGAATGTGAGTGAGAATGACAATGCGAAGGTGAATGTGAGTGAGAATGACAATGAGAAGGGGAATGTGAATGAGAATGACATGAGAAGGTGAATGTGAGTGAGAAGGTGAATGTGAGTGAGAATGATAGAGAAGGTGAATGAGTGAGAATGACAATGAGAAGGTGAATGTGAGTGAGAATGACAATGAGAAGGTGAATATGAGTGAGAATGATGATGAGAAGGTGAATGAGTGAGAAAGACTATGAGAAGGTGAATGAGTAAGAATGACAATGAGAAGGAGAATGAGTGAGAATGATAATGAGAAGGTGAATGAGTGAGAATGACAATGAGAAGGTGAATGTGAGTAGGAATGACAATGAGAAGGTGAATGTGGATGAGAATGATAATGAAAAGATGAATGTGAGTGAGAATGACAATGAGAAGGTGAATGTGAGTGAGAATGACAATGAGAAGGTGAATGTGAGTGAGAATGACAATGAGAAGGTGAATGACTGAGAATGACAATGAGAAGGTGAATGACTGAGAATGACAATGAGAAGGTGAATGTGAGTGAGAATGACAATGAGAAGGTGAATGAGTGAGAATGACAATGAGAAGGTGAATGAGTGAGAATGACAATGAGAAGGTGAATGAGTGAGATTGACAATGAGAAGGTGAATGTGAGTGAGAATGACAATGAGAAGGTGAATGTGAGTGAGAATGACAATGAGAAGGTGAATCTGAGTGAGAATGACAATGAGAAGGTGAATGTGAAAGAGAATGACTGTGAGAAGTTGAAAATGCAGAGTGAGACTGACATTAAGAAGGTGAATGTGAGTGAAAAAGAAAATGAGGTGAATGTGAGTGAGAGTGAGAATGAAAATGAGAAGGTGAATGTGAGTGAGAATGACAATGAGAAGGTGAATGTGAGTGAGATTGAGAATGACAATAAGAAGGTGAATATGAATGAGAATGACATGAGAAGGTGGATGCGAGTGAGAATGACAGAAAGTAGGTAAATGAGTGAGAATGACAATGAGGAGGTGGATATGAGTGAGAATGACAATGAGAAGGTGAATGAATCTGTATGACAAAGGGAAGGTGAATGTGAGTGAGAATGACAATGGCAAGGTGAATGTGAGTGAGAATGGTAATGAGAAGGTGAATGTGAGTTAGAATGACAATGAGAAGGTGAATGTGAGTGAGGATGACAATGAGAAGGTGAATGTAAGAGAGAATGACAATGAGAAGGTGAATAAGTTAGAATGACAATGAGAAGGTGAATGAGTGAGAATGACAATGAGAAAGTGAATGTGAGTGAGAATGACAATGAGAAGGTGAATGTAAGTGAGAATAACAATGAGAAGGTCAAGGTGAGTGAGAATGACAATGAGAAGGTGAATGTGAGTGAGGATGACAATGAGAAGGTGAATGTAAGAGAGAATGACAATGAGAAGTTGAATAAGTTAGAATGACAATGAGAAGGTGAATGAGTGAGAATGACAATGGGAAAGTGAATGAGTGAGAATGACAATGGGAAGGTTAATGTAGGAGAAGACAATGAGAAGGTGAATGTGAGTTAGAATGCACAATGAGAAGGTGAATGTGAGTTAGAATGACAATGAGAAGGTGAATAGAAAGAGAATAACAATGGGAAGGTGAATGAACGAGAATGACTAAGGGGAAGATGAATGTGAGTGAGAATGACAATGAGAAGGTGAATGTGAGTGAGAATGACAATGCGAAGGTGAATGTGAGTGAGGATGACAATGCGAAGGTAAATGTGAATGAGAATGACAATGAGAAGGTGCATGACTTAGAATGACAATGAGAAGGTGAATGAGTGAGAATGGCAATTAGAATCTGAATGAGTTAGAATGATGATGAGAAGCTGAATGTGCGAGAAATAACAATGAGAAGGAATGTCAGTGAGAATGAAAATGATAAGGTGAATGTGAGTGAAAATGACAATGAGAAGGTGAATGTGAGTGAGAATGAAAATTATAATGTGAATGTGAGTGAGAATGTGGTTAATAAAGATGATTAGGTTGATAAGGATAAGGACAAGAAATAGTATTAATATTATGAATTTTTATATGAATGGAAAAGATAAAAAAAAAAGAAAATAAAATAATAATTATGAAAAGGCATAGAAATGAGAAGGAAAAAAATGTGTATGATAATGAGAAGGTAAATTATAACAGAAATGAATGTTCGAAAATTATTTATCAATAATATGATTTTGTTTTGTGTTATTGCTATAATAATCATTGCAATTGTTAAGCTATTATTGTATCTGTGAAGACTATTATAAAAATACAAAAAATAAAGATAGGCATGATAATAACAATGGAAAAAATAATAACAATAATAATGATAATAATAATAATAAAGACAATAATAACAATAATATGAATAATATTGATGATAACAATAATGATGGTAATCATAAAAATAACTTTAATGA
>BOPN01000606.1:177603-190103 GCA_017312705.2 Penaeus japonicus
CATCATGATTTTAAGAATGATTATGATCATTATAATTTTAATGCAGATTTGATGGCAATGATAGGGAGCGTGGAAAATAATAACCATAATGAATAAGGATCTCATTATAGTTCTATCATTGTTGTTGGAGTTACTATTACCATTAACATAATATTTATAATGAAAAAAATTATGATATCAGTCATAAGAATTATTTAAAAATAATAATGGTCTTTCTAACTAGTTTGATATTAATATTGATAATAATAATAATGATTGTTATCGTTATCTTTAATGTTTTTATATAATCATAATCATCGTTATTCTTATTCTTATCATTTTCATCATTATTATGGTTATTTTTATTAGTATTATCATTATCATTATAATAATCAAACTAAATAGGTAATATCTTTTCTCGTATGAACTTATATTATTGATATTTCATTTGGATATCTTTGTACTTAGCAAACCTAACTTAAGTTGCGAGAAGAGGTATTTTGTAAAACGAATGCTAAGTAGTGCATTCCTCTTAACAGCACCTGCATAGCCATGTTTGTTGCAAGCAAGCTGTGAGCAGACTTGGGTGTTTGCAAGAAGGAAGAACAAGGAAGCCATCGTGTTATCCTCATTGTCATTACCATCATGATTTACCGACACTGGTACTATGAGTGATAAAGACCTCACAACTACAACAAAAGCATGTAGGAGAACAAGAACAACAGGATCATCAGCAAAATTATCAATAATGACAAGAAGAAGGATAGCATATCATAATAATTTCAATAGAAATAGCAGTAATATGAATAATTAAAATAGTGATAATTCTAACTACAACAATAATAATAATAATAATAGCAATGATATGTATAAAATCATATATAAGAAAAATTGAAGTAAAAATGAAAATGATATCAATAATGAAAAGAGTAAAAGAGGAAGACAAAAGATGAATGATGAAAAATGACAATTACGAAAAGAAAATTCTTGAAATAATAATAATAACACAAATGTAATTGTAATAAATGATAAGATATAAATATATAATAATAATGAATATTTTTATGATGATAATAATCACAACATTGAAATACATATGACAAATGATAATGAATATATAACATTTACAAATAACTCAAATTAACAACTAAAACATAAGGATTGGATCAATAAAAAAGAATATTTAATTTACGAAGAAATAAGAAAACCTGATGATAGATGTATCCTTATTAAATCTAAATAATAATTATTATAAATTTCCACAGAGATAAAGATGATAAAAGAAACAAAAGCAAAATTCTTCTGGTGCCTTTAAGAAGTCACTCGCTTTCCAATCGCCTTACCCATATGCACTTGGCGTTCACTTCTCCGCCCTTCTCGAGGAGCGTCTCTGCAACAGCATCTTGGCCGTTCAACAGCTACTGCGTAAGGGAGTCCAACCTGAGGGAGGAAGATGCTTCTGTTAGACGTCTATTAGTGAGTGAGAATGACAATGAGAAGGTGAATGTGAGTGAGAATGACAATGAGAAGGTGAATGCGAGGAAGAATGAGACTAGTTTTAGGAATGAGATTAATAGAGATGATTAGGGTGATAAGGGTAAGGGCTAGGAATAGTATGGATATTTTGAATATTAATAAAATTGCAAATACTTAGAATGTTAATGAAAATAAGAATTATGAAAAAGTATAGAAACAAGAAGGATAAGAAAAAATATATATGTATGATAATGAGAAAGAATATTATAATGAAAATGAATGTTTGATAATTATTTATCAGTAATATATATATATTATATATATATATATATATATATATATATATATATATATATATATATATATATATATATATAATATAGAGAATTATACAGAAATATAGAGTGACAAAGAGTAGGAGAATTATACATGTGGGGTTTTCTTGCCACATGTGCAGTAAATAAAGATGTTCTTTAGCCATTGAAACACGTGGTGTTGTTGAGCGTCTGCTAATTTATTCAGAAAATCATATTGATATAAAATGATTTACACTTCTGTTTCAATGCAGTTAAAATATATAGTCTTCATAATGGAAAAACATACACCTGATAAATGGTGTAACATAAACAAAACATGTCTTTCTTGTAGTAAATAAGCGTAAAATAAAAAACATCAAAATATTGGTGGAACATGGGAGACATTACGTATGTCAAAGAAAACGGACCCGCCGTTCGGGGGGACTTAACTAAACTTTTATATTTCTAAATTTATTACTATCATTATTCATCATCACCATTATTATTATCATTGTAATCATAAATATGTCATTAACATTATCATTAGTTCTATTATCATCATGAAAGTGTTATCATCAACATTATCAGTGATGATTACTTTATCATTAATATTGTTATCATTACCACCATCAACATTATGAAACTTTTCATTATCATCATTATTGTTATTGCTTTTATGCCATTACTTTCACCATTATCATCAATGTCTTTGTCATCACTGACAAAGACCTCGCAACAACACCACCAACAAAAGCATGTAGGAGAACAAGAACAGGATCACCATCAAAATAACAATAATGAGAAGAAGAAGGATGATAACAATTGATAATTTAGTAGAAATGGGAGTAACAATGATAGTTATAGTAATGAAATAATAATAAGAATATGAATAAGACCATTGATGATGATTATGATTGATGATGAGGATGATCATATTTCTTTTAGATAATCAGGAAAATAATAATGACAATGTCAGTAATAATTAAGATGATCATACTTATTATTATCATAATTATTATAACTAATCATTATAACATTTATAGTATAAAGAAATATAGAAAAATCTATTAATTTCTATTTTATAAAATAATCTATGAAAATATTTTATTGAAAAAATCATAGAATAAAGAAATAAATATCAATAAAATTAATGATAAAAGATGAAAAAGATTCCCTTATTAAATTATAACAATAATTGTTATCAATTCCATACAGACAAAGAAGAGAAAAGAAACAAAAGCAAAATTCTTCTGGCGCCTTTAAGAAGTCACTCGCTTTCCAATCGCCTTACCATTCTCATCCTTGGCGTTCACTTCTCCGCCCTTCTCGAGGAGCGTCTCAGCAACAGCATGATGGCCGTTATAGGAAGCCAAGTGTAAGGGAGTCAGACCTGAGGGAGGAAGATGCTTGTGTTAGACGTCTGTTTGTGAGTAATGAGTGTGAGAAGGGAAGTGAGGATGACAATGCGAAGGTGAATGTGAGTGAGAATAAACATGAGAAGGTGAATGAGTGAGAATGACAATGTGAATGTGAGTGAGTGAGAATGACAGTAAGAAGGTGAATGCGAGTGAAAATGAGACTAGATTTTAGGAATGATTAAGGTGATAAGGATAAGGGCAAGGAATAGTATGAATATTTTGAATATTAATAAAATTGCAAATAATAAGAAAGTAACTGAAAATAACAATTAGGAAAAGGCATAGAAATGAAAAGGAAAAAAAATGCGTATGATTATAAGAAGGAATATTTTAATGAAAAAGAACGTTTGATAATCATTTATCAAAAAAAATATATATATATTACTATGATAATCATCATTATTGTTGTTGCATATGTTGCCATTACTTTCTCCATTAATATTGTCATTGTCACTGACAAAGACCTCGCAACAACACCACCAACAAAAGCATGTAGGAGAACAAGAACAGGATCACCATCAAAATAACAATAATAAGAAGGATGATAACAATTGATAATTTAATAGAAATAGGAGTAATAATAATAGTAATCCTATTGAAATAATAATGATAATATGAATAGCACCATTAATGATGATTATGATCATATTTCTTTTAGATAATCATGAAAATAATAATGATAATATCAATAATAATTAAGATGATCATACTTATTATTATCATAATTAATTTAACTAATCATTATAAAATTTATAGTATAAAGAAATATAGAAAAATCTATTAATTTCTATTTTATAAAATAATCTATGAAAATATTTTATTGAAAAATTCATAGAATAAAGAAATAAATATCAATAAAATTAATGATAAAAGATGAAAAAGATTCCCTTATTAAATTATAACAATAATTGTTATAAATTCCATAAAGACAAAGATGAGAAGAGAAACAAAAGCAAAATTCTTCTGGTGCCTTTAAGAAGTCACTCGCTTTCCAATCGCCTTACCATCCTTAGTCTTATGTTCACTTCTCCGCCTCGAGGAGCGTCCCTGCAACAGCATTGTGGCCGTTCCAGGAAGCACAGTGTAAGGGAGTCTCACCTGAGGGAGGAAGATGCTTCTGTTAGACGTCTGTTTGTGAGTAATGAATGTGAGAAGGGAAGTGAGGATGACAATGCGAAGGTGAATGTGAGTGAGAATGACAGTAAGAAGGTGAATGCGAGTGAGAATGACAATGAGAAGGTGAATGTCAGTGAGAATAACAATGAGGTGATTGGTGAGGGAGAACAGAATTAGTTTTCGGAATGAGATTAATAGAGATGATTAGGGTGATAAGGGTAAGGGCTAGGAATAGTATGAATATTTTGAATATTAATAAAATTGCAAATACTTAGAATGTTAATGAAAATAAGAATTATGAAAAGGTATAGAAAGAAGAAGGAAAAGAAAAATAAATATATGTATGATAATGAGAAAGAATATTATAATGAAAATGAATGTTTGATAATTATTTATCAGTAATATATATATTTTTTATTACTATGATAATTATTGTAATTTTTATTGTTTTTATTATTGTATTTATGAAGACCATTGCAATAATAACAGTAATCATGATAGCTATAATGATAGCAATGGTAATAAAATGATAAAAAATTATCAATCATAATGATAGAAATATTAGTAAAGATAATTATGACAATAACATGAATAATAATGATAATGAGGAAGTTAAAAATAATAAAGAAGATAATAATAATGATAATTCTAATAATAATGATAATTATATAATATTTATAATGATAATGATAATAATGAAAATATTAATGATGATAAAAATAATAACATCGATGATGATAATTTCTAAAAATGATAACAAAAAAAAATCATTATCACTAAAAATAATCATTATCATTAATGATAATTACAATTCAAAAAAAAAATTATAATCATTCATAATCAATATTTAAAATATTCATTATAATAAGAATTATCATCATAATCAATAAATATTATTTCCATCATTACTGTTATTACGATTTATTATTCACCTTCCAATCACCATCATTATTATCATTATATCATTATCATTAGTTCCATCATTATCATGAGAGTGTTATCATCAGTATCATAAAATATTTCCTTCCTTAATATTTGTGGGGTTTTCTTGCCATTATTCGTGCAGTAAAGATAAATATTATATTAAGATAAATATTCGTGCAGTAAAGATCAATAGCAATAAGAAGACAAATATAAGATATTCGTGCAGTAAATAAAGATGTTCTTTAGCCATTGAAACACGTGGTGGTGTTGACCGTCTGCTAATTTATTCAGAAAATCATATTGATATAAAATGATTTACACTTCTGTTTCAATGCAGTTAAAATATATAGTCTTCATAATGGAAAAACATACACCTGTAAATGGTGTAACATAAACTAAACATGTCTTTCTTGTAGTAAATAAGCGTAAAATAAAAAACATCAAATATTGGTGGAACATGGGAGACATTACGTATGTCAAAGAAAACGGACTCGCCGTTAGGGGGGACTTAACTAAACTTATATTTCTAAATTTATTACTCTCATTATTCATCATCACCATTATTATTATCATTGTTATCATAATTATATCATTACCATTATCATTTATTATATTATCATCATGAAAGTGTTATCATCAACATTTTCAGTGATGATTACTTTATCATTAATATTGTTATCATTACCACCATCAACATTATGAAACTTTTCATTATCATCATTATTGTTGTTGCTTTTGTTGCCATTACTTTCTCCATTATCATCATTGTCTTTGTCATCACTGACAAAGACCTCGCAACAACACCACCAACAAAAGCATGTAGGAGAACAAGAACAGGATCACCATCAAAATAACAATAATGAGAAGAAGAAGGATGATAACAATTGATAATTTAATAGAAATAGTAGTAATAATAATAGTGATCTTCATGAAATAATAATAATATGAATAGCACAATTGATGATGATTATGATTGATGATGAGGATGATCATATTTCTTTTAGATAATCATGAATTAATAATGATATTATCAATAATAATTGAAATCATCATACTTATTATTATCAGAATTGTTATAACTAATCATTATAACATTTATATTATAAAGAAACAGAAAAATCTATTTATTTATATTTTATAGAATAATCTATGAAAAAAAAATATTGAAAAATTCATAGAATAAAGAAATAAATATCAATAAAATTAATGATAAAAGATGAGAAAGATTCCCTTATCAAATTATAATAGTATTTGTTTTAAATTTCCACAAAGACAAAGAGGAGAAAAGAAACAAAAGCAAAATTCTTCTTGGTAGTTTTGAAGAAGTCACTCGCTTTCCAATCGCCTTACCATAACTATCCTTGGCGTTCACTTCTCCGCCCTTCTCGAGGAGCGTCTCTGCAACAGCATGATGGCCGTCACGGGAAGCACAGTGTAAGGGTGTCTCATCTGAGGGAGAAAGATGCTTCTATTAGACATCTGTTTGTGAGTAATGAGGTAAGAATGGAAGTGAGGATGACAATGAGAAGGTGAATGTGAGTGAGAATGACAATGAGAAGGTGAATGTGAGTGAGACTGACAATGCGAAGGTGAATGTGAGTGAGAATGACAATTAGAATGTGAATATGAATGAGAATCAACATGAGAAGGTGAATGAGAATGACAATGAGAAGGTGAATGTGAATGAGAATCAACATGAGAAGGTGAATGTGAATGAGAATAACAATGAGAAGGTGAATGTGAGTGAGAATAACAATGGGAAGGTGAATGTGAGTGAGAATGACAATGAGAAGGTGAATGCGAATGAGAATGACAGTGAGGTGAATGTGAGTGAAAATGATAATGAAAAGGTGAATGTGAGTCAGAATGACAATGAGAAGGGGTGAATGTGGAGTCAGAATGACAATGAGAAGGTGAATGTGAGTGAGAATGACAATGAGAAGGTGAATGTGAGTGAGAATGGCAATGAGAAGGTGAATGAGAATGAGAATGACAGTGAGGTGAATGTGAGTGAAAATGATAATGAAAAGTTGAATGTGAGTCAGAATGACAATGAGAAGGTAAATGTGAGTGTGAATGACAGTTAAAAGGTGAATGTGAGGGAGAATGACAGTGAGGTGAATGTGAATGAAAAGGACAATGACAAGATGAATATGAGTGAGAATGACAATGATAAGGTGAATGAGTTAGAATGACAATGAGAAGGTAAATGTGAGTGTGAATGACAGTTAAAAGGTGAATGTGAGTGAGAATGACAATGAGGTGAATGTGAGGGAGAATGACAGTGAGAAGGTGAATGAGTGAGAATGACAATGATAAGGTGAATGAGTTAGAATGACAATGAAAAGGTGAATGTGATTGAGAATGACAATAAGAAGGTGAATGTGAGTGAGAATGACAATGAGAAATTGAATGTGAGTGTGAATAACAGTGAGCTGAATGGGAGTGAGAATGAAAATAAGGTGAAAGTGAGTGTGAGTGAATATGAGAAACTGAATGTAAGTGAGAATGACAGTGAGAAGGTGAATGTGAGTGAAAATGACAATGAAAAGGTGAATGTGAGTGAGAATAACAATGAGAAGGTGGATGTGAGTAAGAATGAAAATGAGAAGGTGAATAAGAGTGAGAATGACAATGAGAAGGAGAATGTGAGTGAGAATGACAGTGAAGTGAGTCGTGAGTGAGAATGACAATAAGAAGGTGAATGTGAGTGAGAATGACAATGGGAAGGTGAATGTGAGTGAGAATGACAATGAAAAGGTGGAATGATTGAGAATGAAAATGAGAAGGTGAATGAGTGAGAAATGACTATGAGAAGGTGAATGTGGGAGTGAAAATGGAAATGAGAACGTGAATATGAGTGAGAATGACAATGAGATGGTGAATGTGAGTGAAAATGACAATGAGAAGGTGAATGTGAGTGAGAATGACAATGAGAAGGTGAATGTGAGTGAGAATGACAATGAGAAGGTGAATGTGAGTGAGAATGACAATGAGAAGGTGAATGTGAGTGAGAATGACAATGAGAAGGTGAATGTGAGTGAGAATGACAATGAGAAGGTGAATATGAGTGAGAATGACAATGAGAAGGTGAATGTGAGTGAGAATGACAATGAGAATGTGAATATGAGAAAGAATAACAATGAGAAGGTGAATGTGAGAGAGAATGACAATGAGAAGGTGAATTAAGTGAGAATGATAATAAGGTGAATGTGAGTGGGAATGACAATGAAAAGGTGAATGTGAGTGAGGATGACAATGAGAAGGTGAATGTGAGTGAGAATGACAATGTGAATGTGAGTGAGAATGAGATTGTGAATATGAGTGAGAATGAAAATGAGAAGGTGAATGTGAGTGAGAATGACAATGAGAAGGTGAATGTCAGAGAGAATGACAATGAGAAGGTGAATGTGAGTGAGAATGACAATGAGAAGGTGAATGTGAGTGAGAATGACAATGAGAAGGTGAATGTGAGTGAGAATGAAAATGAGGTGAATGTGAGTGAGAATGAGAAAGAGAAGGTGAATATGAGTGAGAATGACAATGAGAAGGTGAATATGAGAAAGAATGACAATGAGAAGGTGAATGTGAGTGAGAATGAGAATAAGAAGGTGAATGTCAGTGAGGATGACAATGAGAAGGTGAATGTGAGTGAGAATGAAAATGAGAAGGTGAATGTGAGTGAGAATGAGAAAGAAAAGGTGAATATGAGTGAGAATGACAATGAGAAGGTGAATGTGAGTGAGAATGACAATGAGAAGGTTAATGTGAGTGAGAATGACAATGAGAAGGTGAATGTGAGTGAGGATGACAATTAGAAGGTGAATGTGAGTGAGAATGACAATAAGAAGGAGAATGCGAGTGAGAATGACAATGAGAAGGTGAATGTGAATGAGAATGACAATGAGAAGGTGAATGTGAGTGAGAATGACAATGAGAAGGTGAATTTGAATGAGAATGACAATGAGAAGGTGAATATGAATGAGAATGACAATGAGAAGGTGAATGTGAATGAGAATGACAATGAGAAGGTGAATGTGAGTGAGAATGACAATGAGAAGGTGAATGTGAATGAGAATGACAATGAGAAGGTGAATGTGAGTGAGTGACAATGAGAAAGTGAATGTGGGTGAGAATGACAATGAGAAGGTGAATGTGAGTGAGAATGACAATGAGAAGGTAAATGTGAGTGAGAATGACAATGAGAAGGTGAATGTGAGTGAGAATGACAATGAGAAGGTGAATGTGAGTGAGAATGACAATGAGATGGTGATTGTGAGTGAGAACGACAATGAGAAGGTGAATGGGAGTGAGAATGGCAATGAGAAGGTGAATGTGAGTGAGAATGACAATGAGAAGGTGAATGTGAGTGAGAATGACAATGAGAAGGTGAATGTGAGTGAGAATGACAATGAGAAGGTGAATATGAGTGAGAATGACAATGAGAAGGTGAATGTGAGTGAGAATGACAAGGAGAAGGTGAATGTGAGTGAGAATGACAATGAGAAGGTGAATGTGAGTGAGAATGACAATGAGAAGGTGAATGTGAATGAGAATGACAATGAGAAGGTGAATGTGAGTGAGAATGACAATGAGAAGGTGAATGTGAGTGAGAATGACAATGAGAAGGTGAATGTGAGTGAGTGAGAATGACAATGAGAAGGTGAATGTGAGTGAGAATGACAATGAGAAGGTGAATGTGAATGAGAATGGCAATGAGAAGGTGAATGTGGATGAGAATGACAATGAGAAGGTGAATGTGAGTGAGAATCACAATGAGAAGGTGAATGTGAATGAGAATGACAATGAGAAGGTGAATGTGAGTGAGTGACAATGAGAAAGTGAATGTGGGTGAGAATGACAATGAGAAGGTGAATGTGAGCGAGAATGAAAATGAGAAGGTAATGGAGTGAGAATGACAATGTGAATGAGTGAGAATGACAATGAGAAGGTAAATGTGAGTTACAGTGACAATGAGAATGACAATGAGATGGTGATTGTGAGTGAGAACGACAATGAGAAGGTGAATGTGAGTGAAAATGACAACAAGAAGGTTAATGCGAGTGAGAATGACAATGAAAAGGTGAATGTGGATGACAATGACAATGAGAAGGTGAATGTGAGTGAGAATGACAATGAGAAGGTGAATGAGTTAGAATAACAATGAGAAGGTGAATGAGTGAGAATGACAATGAGAAGGTGAATGTGAGTGAGAATGACAATGAGAAGGTGAATGTGAGTGAGAATGACAATGAGAAGGTGAATGTGAGTGAGAATGGCAATGAGAAGGTGAATGTGAGTGAGAATGACAATGAGAAGGTGAATGTGGATGAAAATGACAATGAGAAGCTGAATGTGAGTAAGAATGACAATGAGAAGGTGAATGTGAATGAAAATGACAATGAGAAGGTGAATTAGCATGACAATGAGAAGGTGAGTGTGAATGACAATGAGAAGGTGAATGTGAGTGAGAATGGAAATGAGAACGTGAATGTGAGTGAGAATGACACTGAGAAGGTGAATGTGAGTGAGTGACAATGAGAAAGTGAATGTGGGTGAGAATGACAATGAGAAGGTGAATGTGAGCGAGAATAACAATGAAAAGGTGAATGTGATTGAGAATGACAATGAGAGGGTAAATGTGAGTGAGAATGACAATGTGAATATTAGTGAGAATGACAATGAGAAGGTAAATAATAGTTACAGTGACAATGAGAATGACTATGAGATGGTGATTGTGAGTGAGAACGACAATGAGAAGGTGAATGTCAGTGAGAATGACAATGAGAAGGTGGTGAATGGCAATGAGAAAGAGAATGTGAGTGAAAATGACAATGAGAAGGTGAATGTGAGTGAGAATGACAATGAGAAGGTGAATATGAATTAGAATAACAATGAGAAGGTAAATGAGCAGAGAAATGACAATAAGAAGGTGAATAGAAGCTGTGGGAGATGGACGGGCGTCAGTCAGCAGCTGCTGTACTACTGGGCGCACTGATAAACTATGCCAGTGTTCTGCATCATGGTAGGTAGACATTCAGAGCAATTCGAAATCAGTAGGTTACTGAAAAGAGTTATCTAAATAATCGTCAAGAAAGTGATATTTTTTCCACTAGGTCAGTCATGCCGACATATTGCTACATTTAGCATGTGATGATACTACAACTGCTACCACTATCGTTATCATAATTTATTCTACTACTGCTGCTACTATCACTATCACTATTACTGTCCAAATATCTGATACTATAACAGAACATACTAGCGGGATATTTACAAACTGTGATTAATTCAGAACAGTAAATCAAGGCCAGATTACACTACATGCAAATTAGATTTTAAATAGGAAGACTTTCATAAAATGAAACGAATACTTGATATGATCAAGTTAATTAATTTAGTGCAGATAATTTGTCATAGAAACAACATTGCATAACTTTCCATGCTGTCTGCTAATAACCAAATACTTTGTATTGATCTTTATAATTGGATTAAACTTGATGATAATAATAACAATCCTGACTCAGCAGGTATATTCAATGGAGATGAGAAGTAACAACAATACATCGCATTACATCAGGAGAATGCATTTTCATTAATGCTGCAATATATATGTTATGCTGGCGAACAATTCGTTTCAAGTAAACACATGGTTTTCGAAATATGACTAAGGATGCTTGAATGTTCATCTGATTATCTACATACAGATACAAAGACAATTCAAGTTCGACAGATGTCGCGGTGGAACAAAAGCATAATTTGACTTGCCAGACTATAACTGTGTGATCAAAATAAAGTGTACATATATATATGTATATATCTATATATATATATCTATATCTATATATATATATATATATATATATATATATATATATATATATATATATATATATATATATATATATATATATATATATATATATATATATATATTAGCATTTCTAAAGACATTCTCAAGACAGGCTGTAACAAAAGTGAAGTGCAGTAATGCGAATCCAACAAATAGTCACTGCATGCTAGAACAATTTTCACTTCGATGCAAACAAAATATTCTTCATTCCTCAATTTCTCGATTTCCATACAGACGTTTCAGTTCATTCTCTCTTTATTTTCAAAAATTTAAACAGTCATCAACATCGGCACAATGAATTAACATCTATCAGATGCTAGCAGGCAAAACAGTGCCGGATAAAGTGCAATGGTGTGGTAGCAGAAGTCTGCAAACACTATCTTGAGTGGGCCCAAGCTTTAGCGTAAATGATGGTGTGTAACCGACCCGGGATTCTGG
>BOPN01000606.1:219266-221766 GCA_017312705.2 Penaeus japonicus
CTCAAATATCTACTTCCAAGAAAGTACTAGTATTGGCGCGAAGGCGTCAGTCTAGCCCTTTTATGTTACCAATAATAAGTGCCTATTAGACTGTCGACACTTTTGGAACGTAAAGAGCAAATATGCTGGTGAGATTAAAACTGAAAATGTGGGTATGCATATGATCGTGTTTGTCTTAAGGTGTGCAAGTGAAGGCTCGTGCCGACCAGTTCCCCCTCGGGCCTGCAGAGGCAACCAGGACTCGTAATCGCTTCTCGTATTCACTTGTGCGCCTGTCCTAAATACGGAAATAACTGGCCACCTCGTCAGAGGCCGGGATTGCTCAAACCACAAGTGTACACTTCACTTGGGATTAACAATGGGAACCCTTGAGAGGTTGGAAGCTTCTCAAAATAAAGCTTAAACAGGCTCTGTGGACTCGGAGTATGGGCTGCGGAGTTTGCTTTCTTTAGCGCTTGTGGAAAGCAAGAGGAGCTTCGGGAAAAGCCGAGCTGGTCTGGCGGATCGGGACCCGTGTTATAATTTATGCAGGTAAGGGGGAGGGGGGGGGGAACGGAGTAAGAGGAGGAAGACGAGGAGAAGGAAGAGGAGGATGAAGAAGAGTAAGAGGAGGAGGAGGAGGAGGAGGAGGAGGAGGGAGGAGGAGAGAAGAAGGAATAGGGGAGGGGTAGAAGAAGAGGAAGAAAAATAGGGAAAGGAGGACGAAAAGGTAGAATAAAAGGGCGGAGGAAGAGGGAGATGAGGAGGAGGAGGGAGCAGAGAGGAAGGAAGGGGAAAGGGGTAGAGGAAGAGGGAGAAAAGAGGGAGAGGAGGACGAAAAGGTAGAATAAAAAGGGGGAGGAAGAATAAGAGGAAGAGGAAGAGGAGGATGGAAGAAACCCAAACCAAATTCGTAAAAGTAACAGCCGGCGGAGCGGGGCAGTTCGGACCCGAAATATGATCCGCTCGAGCGGAATACATGCAGCCCAAATTGGCCTTGTTTGCTGAGCCCAGGAAAGGACTACAGCGAATCAAAAGGAAGAGGCTAGGGAACAGGACGGAAAGAAACTATGAGGAAGAAATAAAGAGAGAGAGGGAGGGAGGGAGGGAGAGAGATTAACAAAAATATGGAGATGCAGCTCTTCGCTAAAACAAGGGCGTTTTGTGGCGGCCTTCCCTGGGCCCAGCAAGACCCTTAATGCAACATCTGAGCGGCGAGCGAGTGTGGGCGGGTGTGAGAGTCCCTGAGTTGCGTGTGGGCGGATCTCTTTGAGATATATGGTGACAGGTGGGACAGAGTGGTCCACTGTCGGAAACCAAGGGCGAGAAGGAAGAGGGAGAGGGGCGATAGTGAAGGGAATGGAAGTGGGAAAGAACAACTGCTTGACGTATACGTGAAAGAAGCACATGTGAATGGAGGATACAGGAATGCGGTATAGATGGAAGAGGCAAAAGTAAATTAAACATAGGTGAAGGAGGCAGAGGTAAATGAAGCATAGGTGGAAGAGACATAGGTAGATGAAGCATAGGTGGAAGGGGCATAGGTATATGAAGCATAGGTGGAGGAGGCAAAGATGAATAAAGCGTACGAGAAAGAGACATAGGTGAATATAGCATAGATGAGAGAAACTCAGATGAGTGAAGCATGAGTGAATGAAGAATGTGTAAATGAAGCACAGGTTAATGTAAAATAGGTGCCAATCAAAAAGCACCCTGGACTGAAAGGGGCGTTTTTTGAGCAGACAGCTGAATAAAAGACAGGCTCGATTAAGGTGTAAGTCAGGAAATCGTAAACTAGTGTGGGCGTAGTAATGGAATTGGAGTAATAAATTTTAATTCTGAACATGACTTATTATCCGATAACATGTTCATTCACACTGCCATACCCTGAATATGGGTACAAGTGTGCATATTGTTAACGCCGGACTACTGTGTGTAAGTATAATCCTGACTTAAGAAAACAAACAAGCCTCGGCAAGAGAAAACAATATAAACAACGAGATCAGAACCAAAATTAAGCTCAAAATATGACGTAAGAAATAAAGGAAAAGAAAGAAAGAAGGCGAAGGAGTGCGAAATTCTCCCCTATCTTCGCCCTCCCTCCCTCCCTCCCTCCCTTCCCCTCCTCACACTTGTTGACTTCCGCAGTCCTTGAAACGCTCGCTCTTCTTGTGGCTACAGGTGCAAGGGGTCGAGAGGCCGACAAAGAGGAGGACAGAAAGGTAATGTGGCTGAAATACGCGCTGGAGGAAGATAGGGGGCTGTCGGACGGGTGCGGAGGTATTTCGCGGAGAAAATGGAGATGTATGCAAGAGGAAACGTGGAAGAATGGACGCTTGGAGGAGCGTGGGATACACTGGTTGAAGTGTGTGAGGCATGAGTGTGAAGAAATGTAGGGTGGGTATCAGAGTGGATTAAAGTGGATATAAACTGGCCTGGGTGAATGCGAGAAGGGTGAGAGGGAAGCCATTATTTACGTTTCTTATGAAATATTTATTTCTCTTTCTATTCTAATGTGGGT
>BOPN01000606.1:234266-236766 GCA_017312705.2 Penaeus japonicus
ATCTTAATTACTACAGCCTCTCCACTTTCATTACCATTCTGGACATACGAAGGCGCGAGCTCTCTTGACAATAAAAGGATGATGGATACAGGCTTACTATAATAATAATGATCTTAATATAAAGATTGATAATAACAAGAATATCAACAACACTACTACCACCACCAATAACAATAATGACGACAATGATAATGATAACGATAATAAAAATGATAATGATAATAATAATGATGATATTAATGATAATAATATAAATCATTATGATAATGATGATCATGATAATAATAATAATAATAATAATAATGATAATAATGCAAATAACAATGATTAGATAATAGAAAAATCCATATTTATAACAAAACCGACAACAATAAAGCTAGTGACCACGAGAATTATACTAAGCAACTAAACTATACTAAGCACGAAAACAATGGCAGGCTGATAATAATACGAGTGAAAAAGAAAGTAATAATGCAAATAATAATTATGATGACATATGACAGTAATAAAGATGACACTAATGACAAAGATGACTGGAAAGTGTTCAGGCAGCGCAAACCTCCGTCGTTAATTTGCATGTTCTCTCATGTGTCTCTACCTAAGAGATCAAGTTATTCCACACCGAAACTCTTACTCAACCTACCTTAGTCTACTCTAAATCTACCAAAACATCTACCCTCGTCAAGCCAATCTCTCCTCTCATTTTACTCTCATGACCCCATCAAATCTCCTCATAATCTAGACTTGATCTACCTCATTCATCTACCTTTTACCAAAATGTAGTCCTAATGATAGCCGTAGAGATGATAACGAAAATGAAAACAATTGCGTTGATAATACTACCCATAAAAGATGATAATAATGATTATTGTTATCATTATGGTGATGATGATAATTATGATGGTGATAATAATGGTGATGATGATATCATATAAACAGCACCAGTACTTATTGCAATTATCATAATCATGATAGAAAACAAAACAATAACAATGATAATAGTACAAATGAGATATAAATAACACAACCACTCATGCCACTATTAATGCGATGATGACCATCTCGTCGGTAATAACAACAGCGAAATAGAGACAATCACAATAACGATAATAGTTATATGATTAATCATAATAGTAATGGATAACAGATGAACATGCGAGGGCAATAAAAACATAGGAGCGCGCGCGCGCGCACACACACAGAGTGATAAAGCAAACACTCCAAGGATGAAAGGAGCAATGGTCCCATTCTGCGCCAAAGCGACCTGGATGACCTGTGGCCTCCTTTGTGACCTCAGGGCGTCCCCGCACACCTGGACCCTGTCCTGCGCCAAGGGAGTGTTGATACTAATTTTGATGATAAAAGCCAATGCAATAATGATGATGATGACAAGGAAAATAATAATATCACATTAATGATGATAACACTTGTAGCAATAATCATATTGATTAACAAGTACAATAATAATGATAAGACATAATGCTGAATAATAATAGTAATAATAGTATTGTTCATAATAAACAATGACAGTATTAGAAATGAGATGATAATACTCCTGTTAAAGATAATGATAATGGTAATAACAAGACATTAATAATGATAATGATGATGATGATGATAATAATAATGATGATGATATCAATAGCTATAACTATGACAATGATAGTAATGATCATGATCCTAATAATAACAATAACAATATTAATGACATTGATAATAATAATGAATAACTAAAACATTAGTATTAATATTGATAACAAAAAGCATTAAAATAATAATAACAATAATAATGATAAAGATTTATTGTGTTAACAACTAAGGTAAAAATCGTATTGACAATTAAAAAATAATGATAAGGATAATCATAACAAAGACAACAATGATGATAGATTTAGTCTTAACCATGATAATAAGAATGATGATGATGCTAATAATAATAATAATAATAATAGTAACGGCAATGATAGTAACTTTAGTAATGGTAATGACAATAATAATAGTAGTAGTAGTAATAATTATAATAATTATAATAATAAGGATGACGACAATGCTAATAATAATAAATGACAAAATAATGGTGATGATAATAGTAAATGATAATAACGGTGATGATAATAATAAATGATAATAACGGTGATGATAATAATAAATGATAATAACGGTGAGGAAAATAATAATAATAGTAATGGTAATGGCAATAGCAGTAGCAGTAGTAATAATGATAATAATCTTTGGCAATACAGTGCTATCGAGTTTCTAGTTTGCTTTTGATGAATAAGTGTTTGGAATGATGCTCGATGAAAGGAATCTGTTGTCGAAATTGTTTAAACGCCCATTTGGAATGCTTCGGAGATGCCAATAGGTCTTTCGGAAAAAAAAGTCTGCTGGCGTTCCTCACAGGCTTATCAGGAGGGCTGAACTCCTACCATTAACCCAAAAACCTCACAGCCATACGCAATCTAAATCCTAGGGCACCGACTTTGCATAATAATTTTGTCTG
>BOPN01000606.1:256766-259266 GCA_017312705.2 Penaeus japonicus
GGTGGAGGTGAGGTTTAGGGGCGACGACAGTACTCTGCAAGTCGGGTTTGGGTCTAGTGTTAAACCTTTAGAGTTTAGGATAAAGTAAAACCGATGAGGGTAAAGTATTGCAGATTTTGCTGAGGATTAAACGTATATGAGGGTTGATGAAGAAGGATTTTAAGGATAGTGCAGATCAAGGGTTGAGCGATGAGGGTTGAATGGACCTAAAGGCGTAGCTTGCGCTCTGTGAGTACTTTCGTGTTCCGATTTGATTGGATAATCATTGGTGCTCAGGCAAAGCCACCGCCCAACGCCCTTTGGGTCAGGATCACAACGGCTCCAGTCAATGCTTTCTCTCCTGATTAATTAAGCAACGGCATCAAAAGGATAACACATATACACACATACATAAATATATGTATGTATGTTTCTACATGTATATATCGTGTATGTATATAAATAAATAAATAAATAAATATACATGTACATATATATTATGTATATACATATACATACCTACCTACCTACCTACATACATACATACATACATACATATATATATATATATATATATATATATATATATATATATATATATATATATATATATATATATATATATATATATATACATACATACATACACACACGCATACATATACATATATTTACGTGAATACAAATGTTTGACTGATAAAATAGGAGTATAAAAAACAACAGATTAACAAGCGCCATTACCGGTGCCTGCATCACTGGCCCTCTTAATATAATGGAACCATGAAAGAATATTTTAATCTAATTAATTGCAATAATTGGGATAATTGTTGTAATTTTGAAATATACTTATATCACAGTTGGGTTATGATTAGACTACATTTTTATCCTTTGCTAACATACATCCACACATATACATACTCTCTTTCTTTACACATACAAACTCACTCTCTCTCTCTCTCTGTCTCTGTCGCATATAAGCTATACATATGCACAGGAAGAGGCGACAGCCCGAATGGCTTGGGCTCGTTTTGTGAAGGTGCTCTGACAACCTTCCTCGCCGGCCACTTCAGCCTGGTTTATGGAGGTCACCCTTGCTAGCAATCTTTCCAACTCGCCTTACTATATAAATGCCTTCAAGTTGACGCTGATAAATGGTTTCGATCTATTTATATGTAGTGTAGATGATCTAATGATAAGTTAATCCTAAGTATTCGACTCTTATTGCTGGAAGTGTTTGTATTTATTATCTATGAAAAGCAAGCATAAATAATGCCTTGAATTACCCTATAGGATAGGAGATACTGGGCTCTAAGTGGTCGAGAGCTTTTCCGTTTAGAGATTCACATGATAGTGCCTGATGAGTGGCATTCAAAGCCACACTCTCATTATTGTGCAATCTTGAATGTTCGTTTCCATGGAATCCCTACACTTCCATGCAGCCGATGCGGAAACGGCTAGTTTCGACCCATGCGCCCGAAACACATGCCCCTTATTCGTATTGACATGTGTTTCGGAAACTGGCGGTTGTAAAACCAAATTATAGAATGACATATGACACGATTTTTTCCTTGACATTGGTAAGATTCTCAGAAAATGTATCAGGTAAGTTACTCGCCAGTAAAAGAATTAGTACTGAATACAATATCTCACGTTTCAGCATAGTATTTACTCGTTGTGTACGAGGACAACAGGGTTTGATGACGAACAAACTCTGAAGCACAAGATGGGACATTTCTCTTGATAACATTTTCTCGCTAGTTGTCAAGTGCACCTTCTTTCTGTCGCATGTTACTACCTCTGATGGCATTACAGTAAATATTCGACAACGATTTTCGCGATTGCCAATCGCTTTCGCCAACTTGCCCATAAATACCCCTGCGGTGCGTGAGTGTGGCTCTTCTCCGCCAGTTCCCGGTATCTCCCGAGCGGACGCGTAGTCGGGGTTACCAGCTGATAAATCAGTCGTTCAGTGAGGCGGTTCCGGGGTGGCGACGCGGCAGCCGCCACCAGGATCTCGGAGCGAGGAAGTAAAGCGGCCTGATGGCCTGATGGGCGACCCTCTGACACTGCACTGATTGCCCTCATCTTACTCCATTCTTCCCTCGTTCCTTCGGATTCTTTACACTCACACACCACTTATATACTCACTTTCTAGCAAATGTTTTGATAGCTTTATGAGGGAGCCCCTCTCGTCCTCGTATGAGTTAGCAATATTTACCTGTTTGTTTACCTAGCTCTCCCGGTGGTTCCCTTGCTCTCTTTGCTCGCTCTCTGCTGTGTTTTATATATACACCCTTCCACACGCTGTCCCACATAACTTTTTAGGGTGTCACTAATAACAAGTTATTCGGGTTTGCCGGACGTGCCCTTGTGATACGGTCGAGTGGTGGGGGAGGTCGGTAAGGCATCGAGCAGTGAGTGAGTGGCCTTGGCTGATAATGCTGACGCGGAATACTCGACGGTGACATGTGAAGGTGTACGTACTGTGCGTGGAAAGTCTGTTCCCCAGTCATCGGCTGGG
>BOPN01000606.1:264266-271766 GCA_017312705.2 Penaeus japonicus
CCGGACGCTCCCAGGCACGCCATTTACATCCCTCAAAGCCTTCATTTACATTTTTATACTGTCATACAAAAAGACAACTGTTGGTTGGCGATCATTATACTGGTACATGGCTGCTTGGATTGGTCCTAATTGCATTGAGGGACTGGATTAGCATTTTCTGCGTCCCGCGTTTCCAGTCGTCCAAAAACATTTTTACCGCTTACGCAAGCAGCCATCCATGGGGTCTACAGTGGATGACTGGTGTTGGCACGTGGCCGCTTGTAAGTTCAGGAACGATGTGGCGACTGGAACAACTGCGCTTACACTTCTAATTAAAAGGGAAAGCCTTCTCGAATCTTCGCAATTCCAGAGATCCCGGGTCTTTATCGGCTCCGACGAGACAGAGAACTTAGATCCAGTTAGAAATGAATTTTATAGCTCCTTAATTCGCGCAATAGAAAAGAACAAATTAAGAGATCTGGGGGGATGCCAGTGCTAAGGACAATGGAAAGTCGAAATTGATATTGACATCTTATTCTTTGGGGTGAGGAGACCATGCACACATATAACTGCAGATTGTTTCTAAAGCCTTACTAAAAGCATATGCACAACCCTTTGAAGTTATGTTTCTTAGATTTTTTATAGTTATATGATAGTAAACAAGTAGATTAAAATACATCTGTGGACATACACATAAATGCTTGCAGTTGGTTTATCTGTGGAATAATAACTATACATATTTACACACACACACACACGTGTGTGTGTGTGTGTGTGTGTGTGTATGTATGTATGTATGTATATATGTATATATATATACATATACACATACATACATATGTATATATACATATGTATATATATGTATATATGTATATACAGTATATGTATATATATGTATATATGTATATATACACATATGTATACATATATGCACATTTATTCACATATGTACATAGATATATACATACACACATACACAAACAATATATATATATATATATATATATATATATATATATATATATATATATATATATATATATGTTTATGTTTAAATGTTTGTGTGTGCATTTGTTTAGGTATGTATATATATTCATACTTGCATGCATAATCCTCACACTGCATACATATACTATATAGCCATGCAAAATGCCTAAACACAACCATGTCCATCCTAACGCTACCATCGGAGCCTGAATGATCAGTCCAGACTGGCACTCGCTGTCATGTGAAGGGGGAGCGAGCGAGAGGCAGTTATAATATACCCTGATAACATTTCGAGTGTAATACTATCATATACATGCCTAAATACTACATTATAGACATGCTTTTTTGTACGTATACCCATACAGTATATGTATATATAAAGTACAAGATATCGTATTATCATCTCATTACACACACACACACACACACACACACACACATGTCGGCGTGTGTTTGAATACACTTCACCAGCATCATGTAGGGCAATCCCAGCCAGATAAACGGGGCCCGTGGTGGTAAGCGGCGAAAGGGAAGGCTTTTCGCCGAAAACAGGGTGGATGTGCTCGCCACAGAGCTTCTCCGTACGTAGCAATTAGATTAGCTGAGAGATGCTTTCCTATGCAAAAACTTCGAAGTGAAGGAATCGAAAGCTACAAACGAAAAAACAAAAGATAAAGATGAAAAAGGAAAGGATCGACGGATGGAATTTAAATGTTACCGGAAACGTTGATGATAAGCACGCGGATTAGGGCTCTCTTCTGAATTACTTTCAGCGCCCGCGTTGGCGTAAGGGTCATGCTCGCTCAACACCAACCCGCGTTTTACTATTATTTGGGATTTTCATAATGCGGATGATATTCTCTGTTAGAATATTAACAATGATACCAATAACAGCAACAACAAAAACATCAGAAACATTCCACCAGAACCATATAGGATAATTGTTTAAAAGGGATGATATAATCATCACATTAAAATGGCGATTGCGATTTGCATCGTATCAACTGAAGATGCATTTGTAGTCTTCTGTTTTGTGCAGCACAGGCACGCACTTTCATTCACCTCAGATTGGCAGGTGGAAAGCCTGCTGATTGACCATGTCGCAAAATTATGCGGGCGTTGTGTGCAAAAACGCGCTAAACCACAGCAGGCTAGATGTAATGCCATTCGCCGAATGGCAGTGTATGGCCCATGAAGGCTTTATGGCAGCACCGCCCTTAGGTCTGTGTGTTCCCGAAGGCAGAACACCTGCGTGCATCTCCTAGAGCCAATACGAAGAAATACATCTGCGTCCACGCTATCTTCGCGGGAATGAGTCACGCACACAGACGCATGGGGAGCTACCATTTCATCTAATTAATTATAGAGTGATTATGCATGAAGGGAACATTACGTCTAACCAACAACCCGCCTGGCGACCCTCAAGCCGGGGCAATGGCCGAGCCATCCCGTCCTCGCTGAGGCAGCGGAGAATAATGCCTCTATTTTCGCCAGCTCCCTTGGCGCCTCGGCTGCCACTCTCTTCATTACGCTCTATTGGAAACTCGCACGAGTCAAGAGAACCTTGATTTAAGTAATTAATTTCCAATAATTGTCTGATTTGTTGATTTTTTGTGTTCGGACAGCCAACATATGCCAATTTATATCGAATTATTTAAACGTCTGCAGAAGAGAATCTGACGCTCGTTCACACATGGCACCAGCGGTAGGGCTTTGCGAAATTTCTCCTGCAGACAAAGCAAAGTAGTGACTATTGGTTCCCACACGTAGATATCTTTTCTCGAAAAAGAGCCTTGTTCCATAGGCACTCTATTCACTTTGCCGAAATCGTAAGAGCAGCCTTTTATAAGAAGGAAAGGATGCCCTGAAAGTCTCTGGACATGATTCCTAACATCCCAATTTGCCAAATTATATTCTGATTTCGGAAACCATTACTACAGCCTTTGAAATAACCATCATGAATAGAGAACATCAGCTGATTTCGTGAATACATTGGTAACTGGATTGCACAGAAAACAAAATCGAGTGCATATCAGGGGATCTATTTTGAAATGTGACGGCGAGGCTGAACGTGTGGGGACGATTGAGGAAGCGCCCCTGCCTCCTGTGATGGCTTCCGCCGCGGACAAGAAGCGTAATTGCAGGGAATTTCATAAATATACAACGTATATATGCATGATATACAATTTCAAAGACACACGCACCCACCCACCCACACATACATACATACATACATATCTATCTATCTATCTATATGTATATATATATATATATATATATATATATATATATATATATATATATATATATATATGTGTGTGTGTGTGTGTGTGTGTGTGTGTGTGTGTGTGTGTGTGCATTTGCACAGATAACATTTGCATATATATGAATATGAATATATATTATATATATACATATATACACACAAACATAAATACATATATATACATATATATATATATATATATACTCCATACACATACGTGTATGTGTGAGTATGTGCATGTCTGTATGTATATCCCTTTACACCTATATCAAATAAACTATTCGGTGAAAAGTAAAAAAGACGCATATAGAGGGAGAATGGAGATGGCGAGAGAGATTCTGAATGATTGATCACAATACCAAGAATGAATGGATAGGAACAGAGTCAATCAGAAATCGCCGAAGTAATGTAGTGTATATCTTCAGTGTTGCCAAACGGAACATCCACAATATTCTGGGTTATGGCACAATTGGGGCTCGGTCGCCTTACACATAAAAACATCAGCCTCTACTACACCAACTCCACTCCACACTCATGAAAATTCTTGCATTACCACTTCTACGTAGGAGAATAATCACACAATTTTGCCGAAATATAGGAATTCGGTGAATGACTAGAAAGGCTACATATACGCACATTCCGAGAATCAATGAATAGGAACTCACGCGTACATAAAGGCACCGTGATCGCCTTTATGCAGACACCCACATATTCTCACGAAAAGTATGTCATTCTAAAACAAACCAGGCCAAGAAAACTCGACTGTGAAAAAAACAATTAAATAAACACATTTGCAGACGGAAACTGCAACGGGTCAGATGAGCATATAAGGTTACCAATTTTGCTGAACGTGCTACTGCCGTGTTGACATAAGATCGCACTCGAAGTGTGAGGCGATGCTTCGCCCGCGATCCCGAGGAAGCGTTGCGCTTTGTGCGTTCGCTTGCTCGCCCAACATGCTTGTAAACACGTACGCATAAATGGGGGAAGAAGGTTAATGTGGAGGTGGTGACGCTATATGATTTTGATATTGTCAGGAGAATTACAAAGAAAACATATACATACATACATACATACATAAATACACGCATACATACACGCATACATACATGCACACATACATACATACACACGTGCAGACACACACCCCCGCGCGCGATAGTTTTCGCTGCAATTGTGTTGAAGACAAAGAGCGTTCGATGGCGGAAGCAACTTGCCGGGTCCTGGCCCTCTGAATTTAGCTTCACGAGGTTTTAGCAGGAGCGTCAGGTCGCTTGTCTGGTCCTGCGCTGCCGCCGTCGTCCCCAGCGTTATAATCAGACCAGCGCCAGAACGACTTCTCCTTCCCTCCCGGGCCCACACCTTCCCCTACGGCTGTGAGCGCTAGGGAATAGAGCTAGGAAATCATTTCTACAATACTGTTTTAAATCATGGATGGTTACGACGACACAAATCCTACATACACAAACATATGCTGCATAGAATTACAAAATATACAGTTTCACTGATCTGACAAAGCTATTTTCTCTTCATTATTATCGTAAACACAAAATGTAAATCAGCTGTATCTGCCCTAAACAAGTGGGCAAACGGTGTGCCACACATGCCATGTCTGTCCATCCACTTTTCATGCGGTAGCAGAAGCAGTAATCGCACACACTAATACTGTACTTGCTATTTACTGGTTGAATCCCACTACCGACATAGCCACAAGCTACACGATGGTTAGACTAACGATCAGCACTGCCCACACTATTTCAGGAACGAAAACAACCTTCACTAAGGCCCTTCCCCTCATAGCGGCGGCTCAGAGAGGTTCCCCCCCCCTACCCTTTTCCCTCCCTGACCACATCATTACCGCCAATTCTGAAGCATTAACGACCACACAGCTGTTGGGGCACTGACTGCACTGCAAGGACGAGGGCAGGAGTATGGCGTGGTTTGAGAACGATTAATTGAAGCAAAAGCAATGGCCTCTCCTAATAAGGGAACGTGAAATAGATAGCGGCCAACAATATGCACAGATTTTCTGTTGGCGAAGTCATACTGCCTACCCTAAGATCAATGTCAGATATATATATATATATATATATATATATATATATATATATATATATATTGAAAACAGGCAGCCGTTGCTTTCTTGACAATAATTTCGGAGGACTTTAAAAATACAATATAAAGGGAGACTGAATACAACTTAAGGAAGGAGGGCGGGTAGAGAGAAGGAGTTAAAGTGAAATTAGGGAGAGGAGGGGGAGGGAAGAGTATGAGTGAGAGAGAGAGGAATGTGGAAAGAGAAAGAGTGTGTGTGTGAGAGAGAGCGAGAGAGAGAGAGAGAGAGAGAGAGAGAGAGAGAGAGAGAGAGAGAGAGAGAGAGAGAGAGAGAGAGAGAGAGAGAGAGAGAGAGAGAGAGAGAGAGAGAGAGAGAGAGAGAGAGAGAGAGAGAGAGAGAGAGAGGGGGAGAGGGGGAGAGAGAGAGGGGGAGAGGGGGAGAGGGGGAGGGGGAGAGAGAGAGAGAGAGAGAGAGAGAGAGAGAGAGAGAGAGAGAGAGAGAGAGAGAGAGAGAGAGAGAGAGAGAGAGAGAGAGAGAGAGAGAGAGAGAGAGAGAGAGAGAGAGAGAGGGTGGGAGAGGGAGGGAGAGAGAGAGCGAGAGAGAAAGAGAGAGAGAGAGAGAGAGAGAAAGGGGGAGAGAATGAGGGAGAAGAGCAAGCATTTAATAACTTTGGCAAACACGTGCGTGCGGGGAGATGGCGGTTGCGCCTTCACGCTCTCTCGCACTTCCTCTGTCTTGTTGACTTTAATAACATTGGCGAAAATCCGAAATGGTGAGGTCAATGCTTCGATTGACCTAGCGTGGCTCAACTCGGGAAGAAACAATAACACGGTAAAAGTATACGGCAACCAAGACCATGTATGCAGTACATTCATCAAAGCAAAGCACACCAAAGCAAATAAACACACGGGAGAGTACGCTCACGAGAACACACACATGCACACTTAAGTAAGGCTGTTGCTTGAAGAGGCAAATGAATGAATGAATGAGTAAAAGGCCATGCCAAAGTGTGTGCTTACACCCCGGAGGACATTCATCAATTCAAGAATAACTTGTTTTAGTGAATGAAACTCATTGTGGGAATTTGGCATTGCAGTGGACGGCATTGTCATTCTGTCCCTCCTGGTGGTCTGGTATGCCTCTTGGTTGTGTGTCATACCTCTTGTTGTATGTCATGCCGTGGCTGTGCGTCATCACTGCCTCTTGGTAACATACCATGACTCCTGTTAAACCAGCTCATGCTCCTCCATGCTTCTCAGTGCCCTGCCATGCCTCCTGATGGGCTGTCATGCCTCCTCGTGCTCTAAAAACACTCTGGTAGTCTAGCATGCCTCCAGGTGTTTTGTCATGCATCCTGATGTTCTTCCAGGCAGTTTATCATACATCTTATGGTGATGACCATGTCTCTTGGTCTCTGCCATGCCTTCTAATGATCTGTCATGTCCTCTGGAGGTCTACCATGCCCCTCCCTCTTAATAGTCTGCTATGCATTATGATTGTCTGTCATGCCTCCTGGTGGTCGTCTATGCCTTCGTGTTCCGCCATGCCTCCGGTGGTCTGCCATGCCTCCGGATGGTCGTCTATGCCTTCGTGTTCCGCCATGCCTCCGAGTGGTCTGTCATGCCTCCGAGTGGTCTGTCATGCCTCCGGGTGGTCTGTCATGCCTCCGGGTGGTCTGCCATGCCTCTGAGTAGTCTGTCATGCCTCCTAGTGGTCTGTCATACCTCCGAGTGGTCTGGCATGCCTCCGGGTGGTCTGACATGCCTCCGAGTGGTCTGGCATGCCTCCGGGTGGTCTGCCATGCCTCCGAGTGGTCTGCCATGCCTCCGAGTGGTCTGTCATGCCTCCGGGTGGTCTGCCATGCCTCCGAGTGGTCTGCCATGCCTCCGGGTGGTCTGTCATGCCTCCGAGTGGTCTGCCATGCCTCCGAGTTGTCTGCCATGCCTCCGAGTGATCTGTCATGCCTCCGGGTGGTCTGCCATGCCTCCGGGTGGTCTGCCATGCCTCCTGGCGGCCTTGCAGACAGAGAGGCAGTAACTCGGGCGATTTGTCAGCATGATACCCGCCTGTCATTCCTGGAGTCCGTCAACGTGTGGGACTTGTTGCATATGAACGCTTGATATCCTGCTGATGCAATGGCCTGGGAAACTGCCGAAGTCCTTATCTATGCCTATGCACATAAACAAACTCATTCCACAAACTTCAAAGA
>BOPN01000606.1:336766-339266 GCA_017312705.2 Penaeus japonicus
TGAGTGAGTGAGTGAGGTGAATGGGTGAGAGTGCGTGAGTGAGTGAGTGATTGGGTGAGAGTGAGTGAGTGAATGAGTGAGTGAATGTGTGAGAGTGAGTGAGTGTGTGAAAGAATGGGTGAGTGAGTGAGTGAGTGTGTGAAAGAATGGGTGAGCGAATGAGTGAATGTGTGAGAATGAGTGAGTGAATGAATGGGTGAGAGTGAGTGAGTGAATGAGTGAGCGTGAGTGAGTGAATGAGTGAGCGTGAGTGAGTGAATGAGTGTGAATGTATGAGAGTGAGTGAGTGAGTGAGTGAGTGAATGGGTGAGATTGAGTGTGTGAATGAATGGGTGAGTGGGTGGGTGGGTGAGTGAGTGAATGTGTATGAGTGAGTGAATGAATGGGTGAGAGTGAGTGAATGAGAGAGTGAATATGTGAGAGTGAGTAAGTGAATGTGTGAGAGTGAGTGAGTGAGTGAATGAATGGGTGAGAGTGAGAGAGTGAGTGAGTGTGTGAGCGTGAGTGAGTGAGTGAGTGAATGAAAGGGTGAGAGTGAGTGAGTGAATGAAAGGGTGAGAGTGAGTGAGTGAATGAAAGGGTGAGAGTGAGTGAGTGAATGGGAGTGAATGTGTGAGAGTGAGTGAGCGAATGAATGGGGGAGAGTGAGTGTGTGAATGAATGGGTGAGTTGTTGTTGAGTGAGTGAGTGAGTGAGAGAGTGAATGAGTGAGTGAATGTGAGAGTGAGTGAATGAGTGAATGTGTATGAGTGAGTGAGTGAGTGAATGAATGGGTGAGAGTGAGTGAGTGGGTGAGAGTGGGTGAATGGGTGAGAGTGAGTGAATGAGTGAGCGTGAGTGAATGAGTGAGAGAGTGAGTGAATGGGTGAGAGTGAGTGAGTGGGTGAGAGTGGGTGAATGGGTGAAAGTGAGTGAATGAGTGAGTGAATATGTGAGAGTGAGTGAGTGAATGAGTGAGAGAGTGAGTGAATGGGTAAGAGTGAGTGAGTGAGTGAGTGAAGGAGTGAGTGAGAGAGTAAATGAATGGGTGAGAGTGAGTGAATGAGTGAGTGAGTGAGTGGGTGAGAGTGGGTGAATGGGTGAGAGCGGGTGAATGGGTGAGAGTGGGTGAATGGGTGAGAGTGAGTGAGTGAATGAATGAGTGAATATGTGAGAGTGAGTGAGTGAGTGAGTGAATGGGTGAGAGTGAGTGAGTGAGTGAGTGAGTGAGAGTGAATGAATGGGTGAGAGTGAGTGAGTGGGTGAGAGTGGGTGAATGGGTGAGAGTGAGTGAGTGAATGAATGAGTGAATATGTGAGAGTGAGTGAGTGAATGGGTGAGAGTGAGAGAGTGAGTGAGTGAGTGAAGGAGTGAGTGAGTGAGAGAGTGAATGAATGGGTGAGAGTGAGTGAGTGAGTGGGTGAGAGTGGGTGAATGGGTGAGAGTGAGTGAGTGAATGAATGAGTGAATATGTGAGAGTGAGTGAGTGAGTGAGTGAATGAGAGAGTGAGTGAATGTATATGAGTGAGTGAGTGAATGTGTATGAGTGAGTGAGTGAATGTGTATGAGTGAGTGAGTGAATGAATGGGTGAGAGTGAGTGAGTGAGTGGGTGAGAGTGGGTGAATGGGTGACAGTGAGTGAGTGAATGAATGAGTGAATATGTGAGAGTGAGTGAGTGAGTGAGTGAGAGAGTGAGTGAATGGGTGAGAGTGAGTGAGTGAGTGAGTAAGTGAAGGAGTGGGTGAGTGAAGGAGTGAGTGAATATGTGAGAGTGAGTGAGTGAGTGAGAGAGTGAGTGAATGGGTGAGAGTGAGTGAGTGAATGAATGAGTAAATATGTGAGAGTGAGTGAGTGAGTGAGAGAGTGAGTGAATGGGTGAGAGTGAGTGAGTGAGTGAGTAAGTGAAGGAGTGAGTGAGTGAAGGAATGAGTGAATATGTGAGAGTGAGTGAATGAGTGAAGGATAACGACAAAAGCACTAATTGCACTTGATATCCGAGGTAATTTGCACTAACAAACTTGTGGATTGATCAAAGGGGTGACCCAGTTTTGTTTATGTTTTGAATTCAGAGAGGTTAATGGGTCTGGACGAAGCGAGAATTTATTGGACATGTTGATCAAGAGACTCATTTAAACAGACAGGTAATATGTGAGAGTGAGTGAGTGAATGAGTGAATGAGTGAGAGAGTGAGTGAATGGGTGAAGGTGAGTGAGTGAGTGAGTGAAGGAGTGAGTGAGTGAGAGAGTGAATGAATGGGTGAGAGTGAGTGAGTGAGTGGGTGAGAGTGGGTGAATGGGTGAGAGTGAGTGAATGAATGAGTGAATATGTGAGTGAGTGAGTGAGAGAGTGAATGAATGGGTGAGAGTGAGTGAGTGAGTGAGTGGGTGAGAGTGGGTGAATGGGTGAGAGTGAGTGAGTGAATGAATGAGTGAGTGAGTGAGGGAATGAGAGAGTGAGTGAATGTATATGAGTGAGTGAGTGAGTGAGTGAATGTGTATGAGTGAGTGAGTGAATGTGTAT
>BOPN01000606.1:372488-377488 GCA_017312705.2 Penaeus japonicus
GTATGTATATATATGTATATATATGTATATATATGTATATATATGTATGTATGTTTATATAGGTATGTATGTTTGTCTGTGTTTGTATTTCTGTTTTTCTTTGTGTCTGTGTTTCATATTTGTGTTTTCCAGTGCTTTTGATGACATCTGTATGTTTGTCTGTGTGTTTTGTGTTTGTTTTCCTGTGTTTTTGTGTTTGTCTGTGGGTTTGTTTGTCTTTGTGTTTTTACATTTGTCAGTTGTTAACATAATAAAGAAGGGAAAACAGGAGAGCACATGTATATACAGAAGACCATTTCACTTCCCAGTTGCTTCAAGGCAGCATTCAGCATGAATCCTTCACAGGTGCCTGCATGCTTGTTTGTGTGCATTTGTATGTGTGAGTATATATTAAATAAATAACAAACACAGACACAAGATGACGATCAAGATAATGAGGAAAAACGGAAAAGAAAGTGAATCTAAGTTGAAGTTAAAGAACAAGTAGAAGTTACAGTCTTGGAATCTATTAGTAAGTGGTATAAGATCCTTTGGTGTCTGGAGATGTAGGTCATGCAGTCAAGCTGGGTTCAAGTCAAGGGAGGTGCCAAAGGTACTCCACATCTAGAGAGGTATCAAGAGGGGGCCATAGAAGAAAAAGGAAGGGGATTGAAGGAGATAAAAGCAAAAATATTAAAACTGGAAAGTTGTTTTAATTTCTTTCCCAACATCAAAATATATAGAGACAAAAGTTGGCATAAAAGCTGAATAACTAAGTCCTAAGAAAATTTACTATTCAATTTCCTTCAAGACTGCCTCACTATTTTGATCAGATACTCCACTAACTTTCTAAAATGAGAAAGAAAAAAATGAAAACTCATCCTGTGCGAGATATCTAGTTATAAACCTTACCTGTTATTTTAACATTGACCTCCTCCTGATGTAAAGGTTGGGGTGTGCTGACAGTGAACTCTGCCTGGGAGCTGACAGACACAAGCCTGACTCCTGGACCACTGACAGACACCCTTGATGGATCAATGGAGGGCTGGTGGTGTCTATGCTTCTCGTGTTGGTTGAAACCACTACTCTGCAGGCGGTGAGACACAGCATCAACAACATCCACAGATGTAGTACTTGAACTGAGATCTGTAATTATATGCAATGTAATAATATCTTACCCAAATAATAATTAGGTATTCTAAATCTGAAACAAAATGTTGTCAAACATGATATAATGCCATCACAATACATGATATAATACCTTGTGTTCAAAATGGTTTCATTTAACAAAAATTTTTAAATCTCACATGTTATAGATTCCATGCCCTGCACTGGATCCCGGTGAGTAGCCACAGCCAAGTGGTCATCTCCAATATTGTGTATGTGCTCACTTCCTGTGGCCACACTCCCACTCTTATGCTCAGCCTGCAAACCTGCAGGTATGGGACTTCCAGAATGTAGTGCACTGGACGTCATTCTACGGTCTGTGGATACAAGGCCATAAAATAAACCAATGGTGTCAAACTCAATCCTTCCCAAGGTCACACATCAGTTTTGTTGACTCCAAGTATACCTAACATTATCAAAGTCTGTCTATGTGTGCAAGAGGACCATGGTGAAGATTTGTATCTTATAAAAAACAAAAAAGATTTCTGCCTCAATAATTAATCTAAAACATTTTCAGTATCCCTTCCAATCCTTTTTACTTATAGATCAAGTAAAAATAGGAACTCCTAGTAGGAATGCCTATCTCTGCTCTTGCTAGTCATCTCAGGCTACTTTTTCCTCTTGGGAGACTACACATTAGTTTGGCAACTCTGATGTAAACAATTATATGAAGTAGTCTGTAATAAGTGAGAGAAAAATGTTTTGTACACCTAGACATGTATAAGGCAAATTGAAAAGTTGGTGTAATTCAGCAATAAATATATAGTTCTTTAACATAAAGCCTCCTAACAATTTATTTGATAAAAAAATATATAACACACGCACATGCAGAGATGCAGGCAATCACACACACACTTCATAGTTTAGTGGATACAAGTTTCAAAAATAAAACCTCTGAATACTGCAGTCTCTGTGCTTACTAAGAAGTTTATAAATGCAATGCAAGGGAATGAGTGTACTTTTGCATTATATTACTATTTTGCAATTGTTTATTTTGCAATAGTTTACTTACAGTTATAAATACTGAACAGTGCATATAATTCTAGGAATTATTATCATCATTATTAATAATGTATTTTAATCAGATTACATAAATTACATTCACAGTAACAGTACTGTACAGTACTTTACAAGAGAATGAATAAATCATACAGTATATTTAATCTGATCCTGGATCTGGATAAAACTGAATAAATAATATATCATTAAAACCTTAGACATATTTATATGCATGCCAATTAGAAAGAAACAAATGACACCAAGCATAGAACACAACAGCTATAGACATTAGGCTCTCCTTATCTCCTTATCATAACTTTGATAAAACTCATTAAAAGGGATGTACATCGGGGCAAATACAATGCTCAGGAGAAGAGCCCTGACTTTCATCAGTGTGGCTGCACCTTTGAGCATTTTGCCCCCTTTCCAAATTAGATCTTATGTAGTCGGCCTGCCTCTCGACTCCGTGACAATCAGCGTTTAACCCATCTCCACAAAGTATATTCTGACAAAATAGAACTCCATCCCTCCAAGGTAACTGTATAATTATTTAAGAAACTATTTCAAGCTCTATCTCGCCAAAATATTTGTGGTAATTTGACGGTCCTTTTAGCAGTGTTTATCGTGGAGGCCATGGTAATCGCTTGATATTGGGTGGACTTACTATGGAGGCAGGGAGAGGGAGAGGGAGAGGGAGAGGGAGAGGGAGAGGGAGAGGGAGAGGGAGAGAGAGGGAGGGAGAGAGAGGGAGGGAGGGAGGGAAGGAAGGAGAGAGAGAGGGGGGAGAGAGAGGGAGAGGGAGAGGAAGAGGAAGAGGAAGAGGAAGAGGAAGAGGAAGAGGAAGAGGAAGAGGAAGAGGAAGAGGAAGAGAAAGAGAAAGAGAAAGAGAAAGAGAAAGAGAAAGAGGGAGAGGGAGAGGGAGAGGGAGAGGAAGAGGAAGAGGAAGAGGAAGAGGGAGAGGGAGAGGGAGAGGGAGAGGGAGAGGAAGAGGAAGAGGAAGAGGAAGAGGAAGAGGAAGAGGAAGAGGAAGAGGAAGAGGAAGAGGAAGAGGACGAGGAAGAGGAAGAGAGAAGCGAGAAAAGAGAGAGAGAGAGAGAGAGAGAGAGAGAGAGAGAGAGAGAGAGAGAGAGAGAGAGAGAGAGAGAGAGAGAGAGAGAGAGAGAGAGAGAGAGAGAGAGAGAGAGAGAGAGAGAGAGGGGGAAGGAAAGGGAGTGAGACAGACAGGCAGATAGACAGAAATATCGCTGAAAGACAAATATGACTAAAATTAAATATACGTCACCTTCAAACTAGAGCTTAAAATTGAAGTTTGGATAACCTAAGCCTGAATCTCGCTATTTTATATATATAAAATAAATATATAACAATCAATGGGAATGAGTTTATAAACGTTGAAAAGCCTCCAGCAACATTTCTGAATGTTTATCGTACGTAGGTACCATTTATATGTGAAACATACTGTATGTTAGGAAAATTATGTCCTGAAGCCCTTAATCCTCACCTGTACTAGATACTTTTATTCCATTTCTCTTGCCATGCCCCCTGCTTGAGTTGCAGTTACTGTCATGAATCCTTTCTGCGTACACGAGTACGAGCGAACCGAGTCGTGAATCGAACCATTTACGGGCGTGGAGAGAGGGCCCAGGTAAAAAATGCACGACCCAGCACTGGACCTTGTTTTTTCTGTTCTTTCCTAACACACATCATTTTCAGACAAATAAGGGTTGAAATTTAGTTTTAAAAATAAATTTCGATAGAATATAATATAAGTAGTTAAAGAGTATAGCTACATTCATTCCATGTTATACTTTTTCCACCCCCCTTGTTATCTAAGGGGAGGCTTTATTAGTTATGAGTGGTAAACCCAATGAATATGAGGAAAAGCAAAACTGGCGGATGATTTATCTGTAAAAGAAAGTCTCCAGCCACTCAACTCTAAAATCAGCTCTAACGATAACGATCGGGGAATCAACCGCGAATGAGTGTTTTCTTACCCATAACGTATTTTATTACATCGGGTGTATGTAACGCGTCATATACACGCACATATGCAAACGTAGGCACCACTGACGGCTAAGTAACAAGTATGAAAATTCCAGATCATTTCAATTTAATGTCACTGGAAACCATAAGTCGTAGCCCACATAATTTCACTCAAACCTTGATCGATGCAATTTTCTGGGCCCCTTGTACTTCTAGCAAAAGTTAGTAGGACTACTAGATAGATATCAGAGCTGAAGCTGTATAATGAATAGTCTCCATGAGATATATTTATCGTTATCATTAATGTCCTTAACATTATTATTACAATCAATAAGTAATACCCACCTGCAGTGGATACCAAATTCTCCTCGGACCTTCTAATAGTTGTGGTGGTGATAGAAGAGGAGGTATTTGCTGCCACATTGACGTTGGCATACGAGGAGTCGGCAATGTCGAAGTGGTCATCACGCTGGATCAAAGAAGGTCTGAGCTCAGATGTTACGCGCGGGTTGGGACCGAGCAGCCTGTCCGATGCCACGGGCTCCGTCTCCGGCCCTTCCAGTTCAGAGAATTTGTCTGCAGGAGAAGGGGCATTTGCTTGCCTCAGTTACGGTAAAAACTGTCCTAGCAGATGGATATATCTATGTCTATATCCATTTGTATACAGAATCTAAAAACTCAAATAGATATGCCCAATAAATAAGACGGCTATCCATGAGCACGACTAAAAAAAGAAGAAAAACACTTTAAAGAAAATATGTGTAAACCTTTCCATTCAAACTCATGGTGTCTCAAAGTGTTCTTTTGATTATGCTAATGTTCAATAAAATAAAGTATGATTTAGAAATGGGCATGTAATATGCCTCTTATAA
>BOPN01000606.1:384988-392488 GCA_017312705.2 Penaeus japonicus
GGTTTTCTCTGGTGAAAAAGTTTTGGTGATGCTAGAGTTGACGGACCTGTTCACCGTCGACGTCTCATAAGCCTTGCTCTGAGTGTTCGAGTCATAGGTTTTCTCTGGTGAAAAAGTTTTGGTGATGCTAGAGTTGACGGACCTGTTCACCGTCGACGTGTCATAAGCCTTGCTCTGAGTGTTCGAGTCATAGGTCTTGGTGAGACTGGTCGACTTGTAAGGTGAATCGTTACTGGAGGAACTGTACCTGGGTGAATTCATGAGGGAAGACCCTGAGTACTCCTTGACGATTTCCTTTGCGTCCTGGTGGAGAAAGTTTTATGTATAAGAAAAAATGTCTATAGCCTCCATCATTAATATACAGGAAAAGAAATATAGAAAAAAAACATGTACCTCCCTCGTTCGATGTAAATCTGGAGCCAGGGAGGGTGGGAGGTTAAAAGCCAGATCTTACCTTCGAGGTTTTGTTCTCTCTGCTGGAGGACTTCTTCTTTGACTTCGAGTCTTTCCTTTCCGGAGGCTTCTCGATCCCCAAGTACAGGGAGAACGGTGAGCCTGAGGGAAATTACAGTGTCTGTTAGTATGTAATTGGCGAGCTTGAATAACTATTTGCTTCACTGAATCGTAAAAAATCACTGATCTAAATTTGTGGCTTAAATGTGCATTGATAATATTCTCCTTTCCCTACCTTCAATTTATCATCTGTTATTGTTATTACTCCTGGCATTAAAACCATTATCACTATTACTGTTAGTTCATTATCATCATTATCATTTTGTTTGCTATCACCATTATTATTATCATTATCATCATTATTATCATCATTCTCACCATCTTCATTACGCGAAATATCATTATCATTATTTTTTACAATTATCTTTCTGCTTTTCCTTCATTACCGTCATCAACAATCTCCTTTTTTTATTCTTATTTCCCCTTATTCATTTTCTGTCTTTCTCCTCTCTTCGTATATCCATCTCTTCTTCCTCGGCCTCTCGTAACCTCCTCCATCCTAGGGCTGTTCTAGCTCCTTCCCTCTCCGTCTAACCCAAGGCTCTTCCTCGTACCTCCTTCCCACTCACCTTTAACCTCGTGCCCATTGAAATAGGCGTATATCTTGTGCTTAGCGGCCTCGAGGGGCGTGAAGGTGACCTCGTAAAGTCCTCGATCGATTTCGAGTGACTTCGAGGGCAAGGACCTGCCACCTTGGGTCACGTCCACTGTGGCGTCCCCCCAGCCGCACCTGGTGGCGTCGACCACGAAGGTGAAGGCTCTCCCTGGCACGGAGGAAGGCCCCTTGTCGAGCTCTCGTATCTGTGGAAGTAAGTCACAATTCAACAGAGGAAATATTTTATTCCTAAATGATTTGATTAATTTGGTTTATAACTGAAATTATAAACATCCCTATAGTCGAAAACATAAAAAACAAGAAAATGTAGGGATTCTAGCAACACATGGCCACAAGTTACGTATAAAGCAGAACGCATAGAACAAATTTGTACATCAAATAAAAACATTGCTGTTTAGAAATAATCTCCATTCCCATGTTCACAAATCAGCCAATGAGGGTAAAGAAAAAAAAATCCTTAAATATCATCAGACAGCAAGAAACTGCAATCACAACTGATTATATAGTGGATGTCATGAACAACTAGGTCCCGTAAATGTGTTAACTATCAGAAAATATAAAAGATCTTCATGGTTTAATGACGAAAATACAAGTTACTACCTCTAACTAAAACAACAATGGAATTTTCGTTTGTTTCGTTATGAAGACGGATAAGATTCAATATCAATGTCCGTCTGCAATGATGTGTTTGGGACGAGATATGGCAATTCAGTCAAAATGGCGATTGGTATTTGAAATTTCCCTTGGCATTTCTACGGACATTTTCCATTCTTAGTATACTTATCAGGGTAAATAATGCAAAAGAGTGAAATATTTTCTGTAGGATTTGTTAGTTTGGGGAAGGAGCAGGCTGAAATGTCATCGTGTTCAGCTTCAGCATTGGAGATTCAAGGGTTTTGTACACAAATTATCTTTTTGAAAATAATCTTTTACACACTGGCAAATACTTGTTAACCAATCGTACAATATATGTCGAATCCAGTTGATGGAAAGTATATATAAAGACTCGACCGTAATAATAGTGGGGTATGTCGTAAAGTCATAATATGCAGAATGAAATCCTATTGGTTGGCTCCTCTGTTTATGTGATGCGATCACTAACCACTACGTTTCAACATCTACTGAGATAGAAAGACAATTCCACCTACATACTGACCTTAAGAGAATGTGGATCATACACATGGCAGGTGAAGGGAGATCCCTGGATATGCTCCTCATCATAGGTCACAGCGATGGACCATTCGCCCGCCTCGTCCGGCTGGAAGGTGGCCGCATACACGCCGTCCTCCACCTTCACGGGGCAAACGAGTCCGCGGCCGGTCGGCGAGTAGGCCGTCACGTCAATATCACCTCCGCCCACGCCATTGCTGTTGATCTAAAGCAAACAGAAACATTTTACGCTGCACTGGAGAGAAGGCTGCACGGGAAAAAATGAATAAAACAAAAAGATAAATGAATAAAAGGAGTAGGAAATGGTCAAGGGAAGTATATGGACAAAAGGAGGTACTTGCATATGACTTCTTGTTTTGAAAGAGCCTCATTGTTATATTCCTGACATCTTGACTAAATGAAAATTTCTAGAAATATGCTCCAAATATTTAGATTAGATGGAAATTACTAGAAATATTAATGGAATACCTTTAAAGATCAGAAAAGAAATGCCTCTTATGAAACAGTTATTAATGATCTTAACCTCATTCCAGAATTTTACAAATGAAGTAACCGGTTGTTTGACGAAAAATGATTATATGCGTGCAAGACAATGTATACAGGCAAGGCGGGAAAAAGAGAAGGAAGTTCCACTGACCACGACTTCCACGATGGAGCCAAGCGCGCAGGGATCGATGCCTGAGAACATGATCTTGGAGACGTCGGGGAGCGCTCTCACTTTCACTGGGCAGCCCTCGATCACTTCATCCTCATTGTAGACCGTCAGCTAGAGAGAAAAAAAATCAGCAGTCGTCAGGACTGTTCCTCTGACCGTTATTGTAAATCACATTCCTTCACGCATTTAAACTGGTACGCTGGCATATTCAGTCTAAATAAGTGATTTTCACAGATGCATTATATGAATAAACTGAATTTCAATCTTTACACAAACATTGTAAGTTTACAAGCTTGTCAACAGGTAGATAACTATTCGATGGCTTACTTCGTAGATGCCCACTTCGTCGGGCACGAAAACTCCCTTGCCTCCTCTCGGGCTGAGGTCGAGGTCGACTCTGACAGGTCCGGAAGGTCCCTGCACCTGAACCTTAATCTCGCTCAAAACCACTTCTTTTGTCAGGAAATCGATTTTGAACGGCACCTGAAAAAGAAGTTGTAGTGGAAGTGGTAGTGCCACTGGCGGAGGCGGGCATGCGCTCACACGCACGCACGCACGCACGCACGCACGGTCGTATGGATGATCGTTTATAAAAACAGGTGGAATTGGGCTACTAACTAGTTCTTACCCTTCTCTAGTTTACACACACACACACAACAAATGCCATTTACAAAATGTCTGTAATGATGTATTCCGGACATCAAGCTCGAAGGTGACATGCGTGTCTCTTTAGCCATAATTCCAGCAAGGGCTGCCAATATAATAGCGAGGCACTAGCACGAGGTCTGAGAACGTTGCACAAACATTAGAAATATGAATAAGAAATTATAGTTTTATCCGGAGATGCCGATGTCTGTTTCCATTTCATCGCAATTGGTTTCTCAACTGATTTCTGGTAGCAACCAATCTGACATGAGGTTTAAATACTGTATGTTCCAAGAGTTACATAATATGATCTTATTACGTGGCATGGCATACATAGCTACACCCTATTAATGATCCGTGCCTGACTTATGGGGTCTGCAGAGGGGAAAAAATGAAGAACCATCTTGTGCAGAGGACCAGTTTTAAGCGTTTGTCCACCACAAACTGTATGTAACGCGGAACACGATTTACGAAATAAAATCGAGTTGGATTTGTGTTCTTTTATTCCTTCAGCTGACGGGAGTTGGCAACTCCCACTAGCCAATGTAATGCAGACTTCAAAAACTGGTGCTCAGCCTAACAACCTATATCTCTTTAACCAAAAGAAACTATACGCCCCCCGCAATAAGGAACCGCCTTGTCGTGGCGCGGAGGCTTAAACTCCTTCCTCGGAAGAGCCCGTTCTAGAATTGACCAGTCTCTCCCTCCCGTTGAGGTGGCCTTCTAGCGGTTGATTCTCCGAGGAAGGACGACTAAGCGTTCCTAGGTGCTGATCTAGTAGGTGGGATCACACCCCCCCCTGGTCCTCCCCCCAGGGGGGCACACACCTGCCCACGTGTTTGCCGTGCGTGGCGCCCCTGTGCGCTGGGAGACGGGAGTCCTGGAGGTTGAGCGATGCCGTGTATGAGTACGCCCTGCGGCTAGCAACACACCTCTTTGGTCCTCTATTCCAGCAAGACGGGTGGCCTGATCTTGGCTCGATTAGGTCAATCGGCTGGTCTCTCTTTTGAGCTAGGCTAGGGTCAAGCAGCTCCTGTCTTGCAGGCAATCGCATGTATTTGCGAATGCCATCAATGCGAGGCAGGGGTTGCGTATATCCTCCCACCACCCCTGTGGCTTCTGAGCATGGTCTCAGTGCACAGCTTCCCCTTGTTGGACTCCGTGGTGGGTGGGGGCGTGGGAGGATGAATTGAACACTATATATATGGCAACTTCTTCTAAAAAACCCCTGACTGACCCCCACGTTGACGAACCTGGAACGAAGATGACCAAGGCTGTCACCTTGGAACCTTTTAAGGTCCTTGGTGACAAAAGTAAAAAGTTGGGAAAGGCTCTGGCGTCGGTTCAGAGAAAGCCTACCCAAGAGCCTCGGGCTGGACCCTCCAAACCAGCCCCTGGCACTGACAAGTCTCTGGCGTCGGTTCAGAAGACGAGTCAAGCTAAAAATGGAAGCCAGACAGGACCCTCCAACCCTGCTGGCCCCACTGCCAAAATTCCGGCGTCGGTTCGGAAGGCAGGCATTAAGCGTCCTCGGCCGGCTACGGACTCGGAAGGCGAGTCTGTAGCCCCGAGTCGTTTCCCCCAATTTATGGTTCCCCTAATCCTGACTATCAGTCACGATTTCAATATCTTATTTCAGTGTTATGCACTATCATGATGATAACAATTGTGAGCAAGTTGAGATCATATCACCTGAATCTTCCTTTTAAAAAAAACTTCGGATTTCGAATATAGGCTCCCGTAAATAACCCATTATCCGGCTAGTCCCTGACTACTACGGGCAAAACATGACAGCGGAGTTTGTCTTATGTCAGCCATCATGGCCAATTACATCT
Organism: Penaeus japonicus; assembly: GCA_017312705.2. Lineage (NCBI taxonomy): Eukaryota > Metazoa > Arthropoda > Malacostraca > Decapoda > Penaeidae > Penaeus > Penaeus japonicus. Next base: position 390,423 of record BOPN01000606.1, read on the forward strand.
TGCGGAAGTGTACAGTGAACACTGTACACCATCTCGCCGATATGTTTCTCACTGCTAATAGTATTCCACCTTTTAAAGTGTGATAGCGTGCGTAATTACATGAACAGAAGTTTTAATGCATTTTTATCCATGTTATATATGTGTATATATATATATATATATATATATATATATATATATATATATATATATATATATATATATATATATATTGTTTCAGTTCTAATAGTGTTAGCGTATTTTATTATCAAAATTATTCACATAAGTAAGGCATAGCATATTTATGTATGTATAATGGTTGAATCGGTTTCAAAGCGTGTTAAATTCTCAACCATTTCCATCCTTTTTTTCACGCTGAACCAATAACTATTGTACCTTCTTGAAACTGTTTACTTTTCCTACAAATATTATTTTTTGTTTTCTGTCTGATGTTATCCGTTCATTAATTTGATAGTGTCTTGTTATATTACCCAAACACTATTATGTAGTTACGTTTTCGTAAGTAACTGTTCATGTCTCTAATCACAATTCCGGAATTTAAATAATGTTTTCATCTCCCTCCCTTAGAATTTATAAATACTTTAATAATTAGTAATGGACCTTTTCTCGGTTACCTACCCATTGTATTATCTGTATTTGAAATCCCACATTGTTTACAAACCTCTATCGCTTTACAATCGTTAATAATTTACCATTTTTGAAAATTTACTGTAACTTTCGTGCTAGTAATTTTTTCATGCATTTACATGCTTACAAGTATCAGCTAGCTGCACCTTAACAAGCGATGAATGACTTAGCCTTATTGCACTCCGGGCGCATTTCTAGCAATCTGAGAATCTTGTGTGTGTGTGTGTGTGTGTGTGTGTGTGTGTGTGTGTGTGTGTGTGTGTGTGTGTGTGTGTTTAAAATCCACATGATAAACAGGAACACGTATCAAAGCAGATATACGTAAAAGTTCGCACACAGGAGAGCGTCTGTCTCCCGGTATTGTAATCTGACCTAACTCGTATCGGGCGTGGATGCTGATATTCCCCAGGGAGAGTATCTGGTACAACATACGCAAGCAAATGTAATGAGCAGGAATAAATTAGGTAGTATATCGCGGACCGATAATCACTATGTGAATAAAAATAAAAGAACAATCTTTGTGGGTAAGGAAACTATAATTCGCCTTATAATATAGCAGTGATGCAATGCCCTTTAGGCCTATCGACGACGCTTTGCCCGGGCTGATTGCACGTAGGCCACCAAGTCTCTGTCAGCCACTGGAGCTATAAAGATAACCAGAACTATAATATACAAAAAATGTCCCATCTAGACGGTACTTTATCATAATAATACTAAAACGCTGAGTAAAGATACGCCTCAGCAGGTACACTCGAAACCGACAGCAACAAACCTTACTGAGACTGTAGCAAAGTGGGCTGTCTCGTCGTCCATTCTTCTGTCTGCAACTTATTTCCAATTACTTTCTCTAAATTCTATAGGCGACATGGCCTTTATCACGAAATTACAATGAAGTCAGTCACAGTCCCTTGGGTACAACAGAAGGTAAAGCCGTTTTTTCAGGTAACTGATGCAAAGCTCGGAATACGATGTCAAGACACGGCATGTGCTGGGAAGCACAGGCACACATATTCCAAAACGATACCATTCCCACCGGTCCTCACTGATGTCACTTCACGCCCGCCATCGTGACACTGACCAAGATTCATGACACTGTCCACCGCCGACACCACAAGCCGCATCGCTCTCTCGAACGCTCATTCACACAATCATATTCATGGAACTACAAAAGAGAAACAATTTAGAATACCGTTCTTTACAATACCCAACCCTTCGCTTCATTTCACTTCTAAACATCTTATTTAGAACACTATCTTTTAGGGTGGACGTGATAAAATAGCAGATGGCAACTCGGCGCAAGGCGATTTTGTTACCCACATGAATGGTAATTACAAATTCATATATATATATATATATATATATATATATATATATATATATATATATATATATATATGTATATATATCACTATGGGATGCAGTATATATTTCATTTTCAT
>BOPN01000607.1:2500-7500 GCA_017312705.2 Penaeus japonicus
AATCCGTTTTCCTTCTGAACGAGAACTCGAGGGGAAAAGGGGAAAAAATCGGATTATATCTTGGTTTGTTTTCGTTTTTTTCATATTTAGAAAAAAAAAGAGAAATGATTCTATTTTGATTAAAAAAAAAAAAAAGATTCTATTTCAATTTTTTGAAGAAAAAGAAAGAGTATATAAACGATTATCATTAGCTTATTATTATTATTATTATTATTATTAGATTATCATTATCGAGGGGAAAAAATCGGATTATATCTTGGTTTGTTTTCCTTATTTTTATATTTAGGAAAAAAGAGAAATGATTCTACTTTGATTAAAAAGAAAGAAAAAAAAAAGAAATGATTCTATTTCGATTTTTTGAAGAAAAAGAAAGAGTATATATAAACGATTATCATTAAATTGTTATATTGTTGAAGTATAAGGTATTCAATATACTAGAGTTTGTTCAGTCTCCCCTTACGCCTGTTGGTAAACACTTGACCAAATTGGATCCTTTGTAAATAAGGGAAATGGTGACTCTTTTATGAATGAGCGAGTATACGTGTACTTGTGTGTGTGTGTGTATGTGTGTACTTGTGTGTGTGTGTGTGTGTTTGTGTGTGTGTGTGTGTGTGTGTGTGTGTGTGTGTGTTTGTGTTTGTGTTTGTGTTTGTGTACGTGTTTGTGTACGTGTACGTGAACGTGTACGTGTATGTTTACGTGTACGTGTACGTGTACGTGCACGTGTACGTGTACGTGTACGTATACGTGTGCGTGTGCTTGTGCGTGCGTGTAAGTGTGCGTGTACGTATACGTGTGCGTGAACGTGTGCGTGTGCTTGTGCGTGCGTGTACGTGTGCGTGTACATGTACGTGTGCATACACAAGTACGTATATATATATATATATATATATATATATATATATATATATATATATATATATATATATATATATCCCCCTACATTTCTACCTACGCATCTTCACACATACACGCTCTCCCACACAACCGACCACCCGCGCAAAAGCAAAACCAATTTGTCAAGAAAGAAAAAGAGATTCCCCTCAACCTCAACCTCAGCCTCAGCCAGCCTTCCACCCACCGACAGTCAAATAAGTTAGTCATCAGCCAGCAAGCCGGAATTCTGCTTCTCATGATCGACAGTTGCTAAGAGAACGGGCGTGATAACGGGCGTGATAGTATGAATACATTAGCCCGCGCCGGCGACTCCTGTCCGATTTCATCATCGGTCTCTCCTTCGCCCTCTGTTCTGTTCGTGGAGTGATTGCATTAAAATATCTTCCTATCTCTTTTGCAGGATTATTCGGAGATGGAGATGGAAAAAAAGAAGAAAGGTGAAAGATATACGTGTGGATGTCTCTCTTCTTATGCTGTTATGTTGTCTGAGGGAGGGAGAGAGAGATAGAGATAGAGAGAGGGAGGGAGGGAGAGACGGAGAGAGAGAGAAAGAGGAAGAGGAAGAGAAAGAGAAAGAGGAAGAGGAAGAGAAAGAGAAAGAGAAAGAGAAAGAGCGAGTGAGAGGGGGGGGGGAGAAAGAGAAACGAGGGAGGGAGAGACGGAGAGAGAGAGAAAGAGGAAGAGAAAGAGAAATAGAAAGAGAAAGAGAGAGAGAGAGTGAATGAGAGGGGGGGGGGGTGGAGAAAGAGAAACAACACACACACACACACACACACACACAATCTCTCTCTCTCACGCTCTGTCTCTCTCTCTTTCATAAACGTTTATCATTACAAGAAACACTTTGGAAACACTCAAAAATTGCAAGATCATTGAAAACATTTCGTAAAGAAATCAAAACAGCTTTTTTTTTTCTTTTTTTTTTACTCGGATGATATTTTGAATTTCGCTTCTGTATAATTAGTGGATTTCGCGGACACACACTTACATAAATAAGTGTGAGTAATTAAGTGTTTGTTAGTGTGACGCTATACGTAGTCTCACAGACACGTTGATATACATATACATAAATACCATATGCAATACACTGTAGCATTTCTTTAAACTTATATGTCTTTCCCTGTTCAAAATTATTTCGTCTCTCCTTTCACCCTTATTCTGTCCTTTGTAATTGGTTTCCTCTTCCTCGTTGTCGCTAATTATTTATCCTTCTTCTCTCCCTCCTCTTTCCCTCTCCTCTCTTCACCCCACCCCACCCCACCCTACCACACACAGAAAGGGTAGTGTCGAGGGTAATGTGTTCCTTGATAGACATGGCGTGCGTATCTTCTTCTTCTCTCTCTCTCTCTCTCTCTCTCTCTCTCTCTCTCTCTCTCTCTCTCTCTCTCTCTCTCTCTCTCTCTCTCTCTCTCTCATCACTTATTCTCTCCTCCTGTTTCTCCCCTGTTCTTCCCTCCCGGCGCTGTCTCTTGTTATCACACATCTCCTCATTTTCCCCTTCTTTTCCCCTCTTTCCTCTCTCCTTTCCTCTCACCCTAGCTTTCTCCCCTTAACGATGCCCTCCTTCTTTCTTCTTCGCTTCCTCCTCTTCCTCTTCTCTCCTATTACCTCCTTTTCTATATCTTTTCCTCCCCCCTTTTTCACTCTCATTCTTTGAAGGAAAAAAGCAAAATCTGATATTCTTATCTTCGTATTATTAGTTATAACATAAGGTTCCTTAAGTGGATTTAAGTTACATTCACAAACCAAATTTATCAGTTTGCAAAAGAACGAGGAAGTGAAAAGGAAGGGTAATCATTACTATTTATACGTACACACAGGCACACACACACATATATATATATAGAGAGAGAGAGATAGATAGATAGATAGATGTGTGTGTGTGTGTGTGTGTGAGTGTGTGTGTGTGTGTGTGTATGTGTGTGTGTTTGTGAGTGTGAGTGTGAGTATGAGCATGAGTATGAGTTTGAGCATGAACATGAGCATGAGCATGAGCATGAGCAGAGTATGAGTATGATCATGAGCATGAGTATGAGTATGAGCATGAACATGAACATGAGCATGAGTATGAGTATGTGTTCATGATAAGTACCCACGCGCGTGTGCTCTAAAGATGTTTGTAACAAAGTTCCCGACATGTTGGTGAAGATGCAATCCAGTGCCACCTGCTAATGTTATGGAGACACAGCGTGGCGAGGGAAACAGCTGTTTGTGTGTGTGTGTGCCAACTGGTCTTTTTCACACGAGATGAATGGCACGGTGAAAGAGGAGATTATGTTTTGATAAAAAAAAGTATGCTGTGGAAACGAAATTGCTTGATGCATCCTATTACGGTATGGGATATTTTCGAACTAGACATGCTTATGTGGTAAAGTTTGAGGTAATTATATGAGACTCAGTTACATCTTTATGTTATTCTTCATTGCTCAACGTTATTTATAGAGCGTTTTGAAATGATATTGATGCACAAAATATAAATAAAGCTTGTTTGTGAAATATTTTGTCAATACGATATTACCTTTGTAAAAAAATAAAAAACACAGGTATCCGTAGCCATGGATATTTCCTTTTAATTTTGATTTAGAAGTAAACAAGGTTGAAATAATTTGGGGATGTGTTCTGCAAGGATATTTTGAAAAAATAAATGTGAGTATTCAAACCTATAAAGGCCTATAAAGGCCTATAAAGCTTTAAGGTTCTAAGGGAATCTGACGTTTAGACTTCCTATCTTAAGCTGAAGAATTTTGATGATAATCATAATAATAACAACGACGACGGCTATGCTGCAACACGGTTCAATGTTCATGAGGAATGCAACATAGGAAGATCAAATAGAAAGCAATATCTTATATCATAACCCCCTCCCAGGCTCCTATTGTTGTTAATTAACTTAGAATTCAGAGACAGAATTATCGTTTAATTAAAAGGTTGGATTAGTTACAGAAACTACAAAAATATACTGTAAACACTTAGCAATCTCTCATTCATATTTGTCATTCTGTTTAGTAAGAGGCATTGGGGCGAGTAGCCTAAAATAATGAACAATATACGGGTATGTTTATGTGTGTGTGTGTGTGTGTGTAAGTGTGTGTGTGTGTGTGAGTGTATGCATATATATATATATATATATATATATATATATATATATATATATATATATATATATATATATATATATATATATGTGTATGTGTGTATATATATATATATATATATATATATATATATATATATATATATATATATATATATATATATATATATATATATAAGTATTTGAAACACTATAGATAAAAAAGTAAATGTTATAGAGTAAGATTATTAGAAGAAATGAAATATCAAACATCCTAAGAATGATGTACCTAATAATTTCCCGTTTACATTCAGAGTTCATGAACTATCTAGCTAGAAAAAAAATAATAATAAAAGAAAAAGAAACAAATAAAAACAGGTACAATATCCTCTGCCACTGGAACTTTATATAATTCTGTTTATAAGATTTCATTTCCGTTCCTAAAAAAAAAAAAAAAAAAAAAAAAAAAATCTAGTAGTGACACTTTAGAATATCCCCAATGCTAGCAGTGACATATTTGTTCATATTGGTAATATTTTTCTCTGCGTGATATTGAACATTGCTACTGACTCTAATGGTTACCAAATTCTCTTAGACTGATAGCTTAGAGGAAAGTTTTATTTTAAGAAACTATCGGAAACTCAAAAGATAAAATATATTTGGGATAAAGTTAATATAAATCAACATAAATATTTAAGCGCTTTTCAATTGCAATATTTAAGAAAGAAGCTTCAAAGGCTTTACTATATATATATTTCCCTTTTTTATTCTTATCATATGGAAAGGCAGCTTGATAAACGATATCAACAAGGCATCCGAAATATTAAAAAACAAAAGAAAAATAGAAAGAATATTCTCCATACCAAAAATACTAAATGAGCTCAGAATCATTATCATTATTATTATCATTATTATGATTAAAATTATGATATTTTTATTATTATAATTATATATATATATATTTTTTTTTTTTCTTTTCTTTTTTTTCTTTTTTTCTTTTTTTTTTTTTTTTTTACAAAAGACGACCATT
>BOPN01000607.1:30000-32500 GCA_017312705.2 Penaeus japonicus
TTTCTTTTGCCATTGTGTTTCTACATTACATAACTACATTACTGTTTGACAACGATAATAATGAAGTAAGAATAGGAGAAAGTTATAGTGCGACAAGAACAAGAAAACGAATACGACTTAAAAAAAAAAAAAAAAAAAAAAAAAAACGTGATGGTTTAAACTTTCGCAAAATAAAGTGCTGAGTCACAATGCAAATACAGAAAGAAACCCGCAAATATAACACATTAACCTACATCACTAATTCAATGTAAAAACTAAATAAATAATAAGCGTTTACTCCTCGCCTTAAACTATAGACCGTGTGAATGATCTAAGAATGACAAGTGATTGAAATTAAAGCTTTTTATATTATATTACTTTACTTGATATACGTATTAACATCCAGAGACTTAATAATTGTGATTAATTATTATTAATAATTATCAATAATTATAAGGTGATGCCCAATGCTCAGTCAGATCCTAATTTGCAGACAAATGATCAATATTATATGCAATTATTCATGTGCAACTTTATAAATCAACATCCACATCAAAGTTTCCCGCGGTTTTTAGAGGTCAATGATTCATAAAACACGATTTAATATCAAAATAACATTATTATTGCATGAGAAAATGCGGGTTAACCTTGTTTCAACTTTGAAGGGGGGACTGTTATAAATCACCGTTTTTAAAACAGTCTGTATTCATTTAAATGATAATAATAAAAATAATTAAAAAAGTGGATCTTTTGCCTCCGTCTTAACGCTTTGTCATCCAATATACTTATCTCTCCTTATACACCTTTGAATAATGGTAATATGATATATAATCTCCTTATATAATGGTAAAATGGCGTTTAATGAATTGTAACTATTCTGAATTAAGATACCGTAAGATATACGAGTAACCGAGGTAACATTAATAAAAAGGTGAAGATGAAAACTACCGCTTTTCATATACTTCATCAGAGACAAAAAAAAAATAATTCTCATATTTTTTGTACATTTGTTACAATAATCTTTGTTCAGCCATACAGTCACTAAATTAGATAATAATTATACGTAAAAGAATTTGTTTGTTTTAAGTGTCTGAAAAATAATGCTATGTTATTCAGAGGTCATCATTTTCGGATATTTTTCTGTGGTTATCATTTCACTTTTACTTACTGTCATTTATCTGTCTTGTCTTTCTTTTCGTGTTATTTCTTCCGTTTAATAAACTCAAGAGTGCATTTTATTTCTTCTTAAACATTATCATTTCTTACTTAGGATCTAAATCATCCCTCAATACAGACAGGCAAAACAAGGTGGAAATAATAACGAATGGAATGATTAAATAATTCCAAATAAACAAACAATCAGAAAGTATAATTTAGAGTAAATTTAGAGACCTTGCAATACTACTCTTTACAAACGACAAGAACAGTTCACAAGATAAAAGTTGATTCCATTGGTGTACCACGGCGGGTTAAAACTCCTTTCCTACTACAAATGAAACTTAACATACACTCAAGAGGGAATTTAATCGATTGATATTGACTTCTGTTCGGTTTAACGGGGTCTCAAAATAACCAAGAACCATCGAAGTTTCCACATTTCGCTCAATCACCTATTTTCTTCTTCTTTACTTACGTCCGAATAGTAGCAATTTCTTTGTTGTTTTTTTTTCCTTACTTTTTTCTTTCTTATTTTTTTTTTTCATTTCTATTTTTTCTGTGCATTTAGGTCGTCTTTTATATTCATTTATGCATGGTGACTCATGACTTCGAGATTACGCCAAGTCATCATGTGTGTAACAGTAGTGGACGTTGACAAACACACACACACACACACACACACATACATACACACACACACACATACACACACACACACGGAATAACTTTTGGGATATATCGTTAACAGCTATAATTAAAATAATGATAAGGATAATTATGATAATAACAATAACAATAATAATAACGATAATGATAACAACTATGACAATGATGAGGATAAGGATAACTATAACAATAATGATAATGACAATAATAATAACGATAATGATGATAACTATGTCAATTGTTTTTAAAAATAATGATAGAATTAATATATACAAACTGTTAATCGTTTTCGTGTCCATTTGACACAAAAATAAAACAGAAAAAAGGCGAGTGAGAAAGCATTAACTATAACCCCTTACTATAATATACGATATATCAAGGATTTAGAAATGAAAATTAGCATATATCAACAGCTATATTTGTTAGAAAAGGGTTAAATACCTAAACAAAAAGAAGAAATCGTTTGTATGTGATAAAGAGGAATGATAATAATGATAACAATAGCCATTTTGATAATAAGTATACTGGTGGTGATAATGATGATGGTGATAGTAATGATCTTAATAACTATGATGATGGTAGTAATTATCTTAATAACAATGATGATGATGGTAATAATCTTAATAATAATGATGATAGTGATAATCTTAATAACAATGATGATGATAGTAATAATGTTAATAACAGCGATAATGAT
>BOPN01000607.1:37500-40000 GCA_017312705.2 Penaeus japonicus
CTGGAAAGAAAAATTATTCCTATAAGAATTTGCAATACGAGATACCTTTCTTTTTTTTTCCCACCACCAGGCAAATTCTAATTGCAGTGCAATGAATGCACATTTTTTTCAGATTTACATGGCTAAAAAAAAAAAAAAAAAAAAAAAAAAAAAAAAAAAAAAAAAAAAAAAACGGGAACACATTTCTTTCCACACTTTAATCCCCATCGTATATTCATATCAATCAAGATAAACTTCATTTCCAAGTTAATATGATCACGAATAACACAAGGCAAACTCCTTAAATCAAAGTTAGGACAGAACAATTCCTCTATCCCGGAGAAGTTAACAAAGGAACTAGAACTAAGATTCCTAACCAACAGACTAATGAAATCATGACATTTGCTTACTCTAAATAATTAAACTAACTCTTCATTGAAGCCCCGGTGTATGAATATTTAATTGTAATCCCTCTCGCTTTATGACGCAAGGAAAAAAAATTATATGGAAATGATTATCATACAAGCACATGTGTGTGTGTGTGTGAGAGAGACAGAGACAGAGAGAGAGAGAGAGAGAGAGAGAGAGAGAGAGAGGGAGAGAGAGAGAGAGAGAGAGAGAGAGAGAGAGAGAGAGAGAGAGAGAGAGAGAGAGAGAGAGAGAGAGAGAAATAGAGATAGAGAGAGAGATAGATAGATAGATAGAGAGAGAGAGAGAAAGAGAAGAAAAGAGAAAGAGAGAGAGAGAGAGAGAGAGAGAGAGAGAGAGAGAGAGAGAGAGAGAGAGAGAGAGAGAGAGAGAGAGAGAGAGAGAGAGAGAGAGAGAGAGAGAGAGAGAGAGAGAGAGAGAGAGAGAAAGAGAAAGAGAGAGAGAGATAGAAAGAGAAAGAGAGAGATAGAAAGAGAAAGAGAGAGAGAAAGAGAGAGAGAGAGAGAGAGATAGAAAGAGAAAGAGAGAGAGAGAGAGAGAGATAGAAAGATAGATAGATAGAGAGAGAGGGAGAAGAAGGAGAAAAGAGAAAATAAGAGAGAGAGATAGAAAGAGATATAGAGAGACAGAGATAGAAAGATAGAGAAAGAGACTAAAAAAAATGAGACTAAGAGATAGAAAGGTAAGTTAAAGAACGTGGTTAGAAAATGGGACATAATCACCTAATTACCTATTACAGCCACGACACTCCAGAAAAAAAATGTGAGAATCTAACAACCATTTGATAAGCTTATCACATCACATTCATAAAGAGATAAGGGAAGTACACCACACTAATGCATAAAGGAAAGTGAATTAAGAAATAAGAAAGAAAGAAAAAGATAATGTTGGGGAAAATGTATGAATTTATACTGTTTCCCATGCATTATTTTCATAATTTTCTTTTTTTTCTTCTTCTTCTTCTTCTTCTTCCTCTTCCTCTTCTTCGTCGTTTTTGGAAAAAGGAAAACCAGAAAGAGTATGTTATTAATCATATTATAATTATTATCAATAGTATATAATAACGATGATCGGAACTATCATAATCATTGAAATCAATAACGATTATCATCATCGTTGTAACTATTATCTTTATTGTCTGTTATGCGATTTATATCTTTATTCATTATCAGTATCACTATTCTGATACTATCATCGTAACCTTATTTTTATCATTTATTGCTAAAATCATTATGGTAACAATTATGTAGCTGCTACTATTACTGTTACTACTACTACGACTGATACTACTGCTACTGCTACTACTACTATTATTACTACTACAATCACTGCTGCTACTACTACTACTATTACTACTACTACTACAACTACTACTACTACTGCTACTACTACCACAACTACTACTACCACAACTACTACTGCTATTGCTACTACTACTACTACTAATTGATAATTGATAAACTGATAACGCAAATAGCAAGAGCTACACATTTGCACACACGTTCATGACAAATACCAGTGAAGAGGGAAAAGGAAAACTTCAAGAAAATGGTGAAACTTCAAGGAAAAGGGAAACTTAAAAAAAGGAAACTTCAAGAAAAAGGGAAACTTCAAGAAAAAGGGAAACTTCAAGAAAAAAGGAAACTTCAAGAAAAAAGAAACTTCAAGAAAAGGGGGAAACTTCAAGCAAAAAAGGAAACTTTAAAAAAGGGAACTTCAAGAAAAGGGGGAAACTTCAAGCAAAAAAGGAAACTTTAAAAAAGGGAACTTCAAGAAAAGGGGGAAACTTCAAGAAAAAAAGGAACCTTCAAGAAATAGGGAAACTTCAAGAAAAAAATAGAAAATTCAAGAAAAATAGAAAATTCAAGAAAAAAGGACACCTCAAGAAATAGGGGGGGAAATTCAAGAAAAAAAAGAAAATTCAAGAAAAAAAATAAAACTTCAAAGAAAAAGGGAGAAATTCAAGAAAACAGACTTTCTTACACGAACAACTTCCGCCATGACTTCCCTAGAGTCTCGTTTAGGTCGTGTTCTATCCGTTGCAATGCCTTGAAAGAATGTTGCGTCGTGTTAGGTCTCGATAACATACAGG
>BOPN01000607.1:70000-82500 GCA_017312705.2 Penaeus japonicus
CAATAAACTAAACAAATATTTATTTCACTTCTTCAACGTCGTTTTAATTTCTTCCTCTCTTGTTTTCTTTTAGTTTCACAGTACCTTATTTTTTTCTCAACATACAGCAATTACTTTTTCATCCACGTATTTTCCGCGTGTGTTTTACCGACATACAAAATACATATTGTGGATATGATTAAAACTAAACTTATTCAAACATATCAACTTCCCTAAGGAAAACTAATAAGACTGATGCATGTCTAATACATACTACTCGCGGTGCCTTTGAGAGCTCCAAGCTACTTAAAGAACCAACTGTCTATGCATGGAAGCAAATCTACAATAGGATGGTTATTTCATCTCTTATTAATATGATAACCTGCGTAATAGCTGTGAGATATATTTACATTTTCTTTTCAATAAGTCATCCATAGATCTCTTTAAATATTGTTCTTCTATGATGTTCCCTCGTGTATAATAACCAGTTTGTCCTTGTCTTTAACTGGGTGTTGACAATGAAGGTCACTGGTATGGTATGAGTCCACATGGCTGCTGCTGCTCTGCTGTTTATTTACCGTTAAACATATTCCCAATGCTGTGAGGACAATAATGCCTCGTTATACGTATCAGATACATTGTTTATTTCCAAGTGGGAACTAGAAATACCAAGAACATATTATAATCGTGTAATTATATCACTATATCACAAGTGTTTCACATTCTAATTGTTATATATAACAGTATATTATATATTGTATGTATGTAACTCACAATACACTATCTCCCAATCGCATATGCTGCCAGTCTGTCACTAACGTCTTCGGGTCTTCAGTCCCACAACATTTAAGGAAGGTAAGAACTTTGCACCAGAATATATATACATTGTTAAAACATCTATTAAAATATCATTAACATTCCTCAAAGTTCCAGCAAACATCTCAAAAATAAGTTTCAATACTTCGAAACCGACTCCTTATTAGGTATACGAGAATCCCTTAGCATGGAAGCGAAAACTAATCAACTTGTACGGGTTTCTGCAAGACACGAGCATCATCTCTTCGACGCCAGCTTTGACTTTCTTCAGGTCAATGGGTTCCTCGCATATACGGAGCTGCTGATATAGTCGAAATTTCTGCAAAATAATAATAACAATAATAATAATATAAATAAGAATAACAGGATGAAATTATTGACTTTTGTTTCGAAAACGCTTGTGAAATCCGTTATCACGAAGATATTTATCGGAAAGAGAAAGACAGATCGACTTTCGAAACTTGCCTCGGAAGGTACGTATTCATAGACATCGAGGGTCTTCGAGAACTTCGACAGAATCATTAAATAAAGGTCGTCTCCCACGAACATAAATTGTTGGGCGACCACTCCGTACGACTCCAGTGTGGTGTAAGGTGCAAAGCCGGAGTAGAGGTTTTGCAATTTGTACACCTTAGGATAGAAAGGGTTAATAAATGCACTGATTCATAACCAGTCTTTTACCTTTCGTCACTGGACTAAATAGGGGTCATTAAACCTCACACAAAATATATCCACGCATTTCAAAAACATGGTTAACAACGTTGCTTGACTTTGCGCAGGCTTACCTGTACTCCAGTCATATATTTCTGGTTATAATCAGGCTTCGACTGGGTCATCGTGAAAAAATACACGTGGTCGGGAACTCGAGGTCGAAGGAACATGACAGAAGTAACATATTCACCAAAGTATTTTCTCACAAGGACAAACTACGGAAAGAGAGAGAGAGAGAGAGAAAAAACAATTCTGACGTTAGTTTCAGGTTCGTTCTGCTTAACAATTGAGTATGGAATTAATCATGTTAATAATTTAAAAACGTCTAAATATCTTTTTATACATTCTATCTAAACCAGGATAGGTTTGAAGTATAAAATCCTCCGATATGTCCATTAAAGTTTGACGTTTATCTGTACCTGTTCTTTGTCCCATTTGTACAAACGCGTAGGTGCTGCGTATGAACCCTCAACTTGCCCAAAGCTCGCTATCAACATGCACCACACTCCAAAAATCTGCAACAAGAGACAAATATATATCATATATATATCGCCCAACAAGTTACAGAAAAGGGGTAAATAATTCATCAAGATAAAATCAATTCCAACGAGAAACGTAAACAAATAGAGTTCGAATAATTACGTTGGTGATATCCAATCCAACGATCTTGTCCCTCATGTGTTTTGACCAGACCTTCGTCAGCCGATTCTCATCACGTCTCATCACATTAATCACGTAACTCTCAATGCCATAATGGAGAACTGCAGGAACAAAAGTACTTCTAGAATATTTGCTACCATGTCTCCTAACTGCAGAGTACTGATTTTCTAGGTTACCTACACTGGAGATCAGTTCCTGCGGTTACTATATATGTCTTGTTTATTCCGTCTCGTTCCACAGTGAACGATTTGACGACTGATACAAAACCCAGAGAGGAGGCCGAATAATGTTTAGTTTTATTGGCCGAAAAGTTGAGGATGCTTCTTCCACCCTTCCATGTGCATCTGTGAATGACGGAAAGGCATTTTTACGATGTATTAAGAGGCATTTTTTTTTTGACAATATTCATTGCCAAAGTAGATCTATACGAAGTGCGTGAAACTGATCAGATACTACTTACTGGTAAATTAGCTGCGCTCCACAAAAACCTTCTGCTTCGAAGAGAAACACTGCTCGGCCTTTCACTATCATGGTTCGGTTTATGCTTCCGTCGCTACCTAACTGTAAATATAAATAATAAAAAATAATATATGTAAATATACGTGAAAAAACTATGGATATTCTTATCCACACACAAGCGAAAGCATAAAAATCTAGTACCGATTCTCTTACACTAAAAATTGTAGTTTTCATGTTGCAACTGCACTGAATATCACAGTTCCTCAGAGCCAGAACAGGTTTGTTTTCTCCCAAAAGCCCAAATGTCATTTTTCCAGCAAAGTCCACTTCCATACTGGCGAATTCTTCTCCATAGGACATCGTCATATACAAGCCTGGAAAATTAGAATCTCTGAATTTCATACTAGAGACTATTTTATTTTTTTTTCTCTTTTTTTTTCCTGTATAAAAATCAAGGACACAGAAGTAACACGCATTTATGAATTAGAAATTTCTGCCTTTTAAATCCCGTTCTGTTTGGAACCATAGCGTATTATCAAGGAAGACGAACAAGCTTACATTTCCGTGGGTCATAAACAATTTTCCTGATCACCGGATTGTCAAAGAACTGCCAATAAACGAAAGAAAAATGCCATTGGGTTTCACAAACACTGAAGGTAAAACACCACCGAAAAACAAATACGCTAATGTTAGGAAAACGTATTATGACTAGTTTTATAATGAAGAGGTTTATTGTTAGTGTAAATATTGACAACACGTTTAGCGGGATTTAATATATTGCATATATATTTACTAAAACACCGAGATGTTTTTGAGAAACTCGGAAACTGCACCCGCCCATTCCTTCCCATGCCTGCCACACCGCTACATAATATCAGTAATTTTGCTTGTATTGTAAGAGTATAGGTGGAAAATTTATGTGAACCATTCTTTAATGTTCTTGGATATTGTACATGCAATGTTTATGGGAATAAATCTAACAAATAATATACCAAAAAAAAAAAAAAAAAAAAAAAAAAAAAAAAAAAAAAAAAAAAAAAAAAAAATAATAACAATAAATAAAAAAAAAATAAGGCAATACTGTATCACCAATGGTGGTACATTATGCATCTCTGTGTACATGACATGACAAATGCAATAATGCAATGAACGAAATTTAAATTAAAAAATTAAATTAGCCAAATTGCTAAATTATGATTCCTGTCACTGGTCCAGGCTAGCTAAGAAATACTGGCCATGTGTAGGATTTTTGTAGATTTTTATTTTTATTCATGTACTATCAATTGGCTATCAAAATCGAATGCATTATCTACCATTGTACCCCAGCCATTGGCATCTACGAATTGTTAAATATCCTAAACTGATTACTAAACTCTCAAAACAAGGTTTCAAGGCGTCAGTCTACTTGACATCCTCTTAAATTGGGATTCATGAAGGGAATCTTCCAGAAAAAAAAAAATCAACCGAGATTAAAAGGACACCAGAGATTAACACCAGTGGGCTTGGACAAACAAGAGAAAAATCTGGGATTTGTCTCAAGTGACACTTTTTACTCACCGCAAGCGAGCTTTAGATTTTCACTGTGGGTATTTTCGAGTTGCATGTATAGCTCATTAAGTCTGGTACTTTGGTTCGAGATATGATTGGCAAGAGTAGACATATTGTATTTAAGTCCAGAAAGTTTTTGCCCGTTAACTGTTCCTAGGATCTCCACGACTGCTTTAACTTCCACCGATTTCTCGAACGTCTGTTTGAGAGAAAGATAAGTGCTTGGTTAGGATCAGTCTCGCTTTCTTGGTCACAATCTTTTAGAATAAAACTGAATTGCTCAACTAACCAAAGAACTCCCCAGCGTTGCCTCCCTGTCCTTTCTGACAACGACTTGGCTAAGTTCGGTCAAGTCCACTCCATTCAGCACAGTGGCTTCGATACTTCCCATTACAGCGAGACCACCATTCAACGTTTTCCAACCAGTTATAGTTTGCTGGGCTCTTCCGGATTTGAATACAATATTTGAAAGAGATATGTTATTGATTTTGTTTACCACTAAGTCACCTGGAAGACAAATGAATTACAGTTTTGATATAACTGCTGGCAAAACATGAACAGTGCTTCAAGAGCCTGAAGTTAATTCATGTATAGACAAAAGTCCCATTTTGAATTTAAAAAACTTGGAATAAATGAGACATGATCGTATCTATATTATGATGATAAATTTTAACTTCGCACCTTCTACTTTTACATCTTCAAAATACAGTGACCTCGAGATGGTTCCATTGTCATTGGTCGTGATACGGTTTGCAAGCAGGTATTCCAAATCTACGCCATCTATAAGTCCATCTACCTGCAGGAAAAGTTAAGAAGGCAATTATGAAAACAGTTTCTAAAAATGATTTTGACTAACTTGGACTAATTTGAAAGATGACTAACCTGAAGTTCGGATACAGTGATGGGTGCAGTAAATAGAAGGTTATTTATTAGCCTGTCGTGTTGGGAGACGACCACTAAATTTTGCACCGACACATTTCCTATTGTATCTGTAAGGTAAGTATGCCAGAGGTCCAGATCCAGTACTTTTTCTTTTTCTCCTCCGTCACTACCAATTCGTTTGAAATCATCACTTTGTTAAATCTAATTATAAAGTATAACATGAAAGTACTACTCGACAAAAAACAAAAGGTACGACCACGAAAAAAACACATCCTTATACTCACCAGCAACACGTAATGAAGTAACCGTTAAGTTATTAGAAAACATTTTCCTGCCGGTGATGTGGTAGAGACCCCCACTTGTCAGCACTGCCTTTTCTTTGACCTCCGTCACGTTTAAACCGTCGACCAGAACACCATCAAGACCCAGACCAAAAAGACTAGTTCTTACGGTGAGTTCGTTGACTTTTAATGCCCTGGTGAACTCTATATTACAGTTGATAACCTGGGAGCAGGACGAGATAGTATTACAAGGATTGTTAGGAATGAAGGTTGTGATTTCGGGTTGAATTTGTACAGGTCATGGATGCTTTTACCTCATCCCGATTGCTGAAGACTGTCTTGCTGTACAAGTGGTTTATGTCAATTCCATCAATACTACTGCTGCTGAGGTGGGACATCCTAATATCTGTTGCGAATACCGTTTTTCCTGTAACAAACGTCTACATTTTAGGGTAAATGCACTTTGGAGGATTTTCCTTATCCACGCAAACACAAACACAGAGAGAGAGAGAGAGAGAACACTAACCAGTTATGTCCTGTGCTCCATGAATTTCGACCAAAGTGTCTAGGAAATGTAGGAGATCCAGATCGTTGGGTCCTGCAGTGACTTTGTCCATTGGGATAACATCCCCTTTCACCAGAAGCCGATTTATAGTCACTGGTCCGTGGACCTCAATGACACGATCTTCTTCTAAGTATATGGCAGATCGATTAAGCTGTCCGAAAAATGCAAATTCGTGATTAGGCTGTTGGAATTTAACAAATTCGTGATAAATTCCCCCACCGCCTCAAGAAAAAAATATTAGTGATGCTGTCCAAAAAACTGTCATTAAGGTGTCTAAAATCTCGTGATTCAGCTATTTGAATATTCAAACCAGTGGCTACATCCCAAAAAAATCAAATTCGTGATAAGTTTTCGAGAAAAAGAAGGATAATAGTGATAAAGATTTCTAAAAATACAAACGTGCAATTAGCCTATAAACTTTATGATCAAAAGTCAAAATATAGAAAATCATGAAAATTTAATTATTCAAAAACAGGATAAATTGGAAAAAACAGTTTAGTTATGAAGTTGCTTCCCAACATAAAGGACACATTTTAAAAACCTTCTCATTGACTTTTTTTCACCATGTACCAAAATCTTCCCAGAGCAAAAGGCTGAACCCAGCAACCAAAACAGACCTTGAGGATGTTGCAGCCGTCAAGAATACCAGTGGTGGATGTCACATTGTTCAAGAAAATGACATCAGTTTTAAAGAGGACGTGGTGTGGCACATATCCACCCTCGTCCACCAGCAGAAGACTCTTGACATCCACTCCGTCGATCCTAGGTGCTGTTACATCCTCTGTCGAAATTTTTTGATTCGGTCAAAACCTGTTACATTCAGCAATATTAGACACACACATTAGCAACCCATAATAAAAAGTGAAAGATTTCTTTGTTTCATCTATCTACCCTAACGATGAATAATGACGATCTGTCACAACGCAAAAGAAAAAAAAAATGTAGGCCTACTCACTCGTGTTTATATCGCCGTTGATGAAATACTTGCTGTGAATTGTCTGTTCAGTGCTGGAAGTCAGGATCCTAGAGACAAGTCGAGACATGTTAATGTAGTTGATGATGGCTGGGTTGAAATCTCCTAGGATAGAGACAGGTTTATGGAACTTCTTTTTGCCGGTGATTATTCCGCTGTAGTTCCGTGGCACGACCTACAAATGAATCAGTGTTACACTATTGGAAATGTACGGCCATGCTAAGTGAAATCATACCATCTAGGGCTTAAAGAAAGAACTTGAAACAACAACAAAAATAATAAAAAGAAAAAATTAAAAAGGCGTGCAAACTGTTTACCTTCATTAGATGTTTCGTCCAATTTTTAGAATTTACTAATCTTAGTTCAAGAGACGACATAAAGGAAACCCCTTCATTGACTCTGATTAACCCTGTCAATGATTGAGGTTTCTCAGAAACCTTCTTGAGGCTGTGTCTGACTAAGTCTTCCATGTCGATTCCATCAATTGAATCTTTCACCTCGATACACTTAGCTGTCGATATCAAAATATCACCTAGTTACGTTACGCCTTTCTAAGTGTAAAAGAATATGAGCAAATTCAGTGCAATCAGATGTATAAGCTCACCTACGGAAGGTATTAAAAAACGCGCCATCTAACACTCACTCCAAACGCCCCCTTTAAACAGCAATGACCCATTAATGGTGGCATTCTCCTTACGCAGTACTATATCAACCACTGCGTCCTCTATGACCATTCTATTAAGTCTTCGTACAGTTAGGTTAGATTTCATCATCTTGACTAGGGTGGCTGTTGTCTTGTCCGTGAAAGTCAGACTGCCTGTAACACAAAGACTTTACAACAAATTAAGCACGGATAGAGTTCATATTTTCTTGAAGAGTTCAATCCTTTCTTTTGGTTCACTGTCACTGAACGGATACTTACCGATGTGAGGGTAGGATCTGTCTAGCCTCATCAAATCTGAAGACACATTCCACCCATTCAATTTTCCACCGACTCTCAAATCATACTCAATCGTTAAATTCGAGAAGTTCTGAAAAGATATGTGTAATACATTTCTAATATCCAGCAGCCAAGAATATATACACCCCTGTAAGAGATTACGGAACATTCATCTTTGGAATATATACAGCATTTCGTTGTTCTTACCATCGGCGCCGTTATGATTTGGTCTCCCTCCAAAAACACCACGTTTTCTTTCAAAGCAGAGACGTCTACGCCATTTATAGTGATGCCTTCGAGGAAATTGACATTACTATGTACTGTCACAGGTGCCTGCAATATATTCATTGTACAGTGTTAACAGGAATCAAAATGCATTTATCTATTAGTTTTCCTATTTCCATTACGAATATTTAGATCTTCGTAGATTTTACAAACTGATGTTCAACCTGAAACACGTATTTCCCGCTGATCGACTGCTGGTCCACCACATTCAAATAATTCTCCATTTGATGGTAATTAATACTCTTCCCAGTGACAGGCGCTCTGAAGTAAAGTTAAAACAAAAACATTAATGGTTCTTCCTCTTGGAATTCTAAAACAATATCCAAACAACTTGCCAAAGAAGACACACTTGAAGACAGCTGATTCAATGCGCAAGGATGACGGAACCAGCTGATCCGAGCCCTTCGTCCAGTAGCGATCCTGAAGACCATCAATTCTTAAACGATTAATCATCGGTACCGTCAGGTTGCCAAACACCTGTAATGTAATCACCTTTTGAATCTTGAGAGAAGTTCTTCTTTCCAATTCAATGGGAGATGAATGTGTAGTAGTCATATTGATATGTAATAAAGCTCTAGTTATTGGTTATCGAAAGGCGCGTATGATAAAAAAACATACATGGGACAAAGTTAAAAAGTAACATCCCTATTGATAATGCCTCAATACATGTGTCAATGCGACAAGCTACATGAATGAATACAATATCACAATTTAAATAAATTAAACCTCAGTTATACATGAATTATATCTTTGAATGTGCATATGTGAGCCCATGAAGATAAAAGTTGTACATAGTAATACTGCAACTATACAGTCTACAAGAGTATCCCGAATAGGAAGCACATAGGCTTATAACTTGCGTTGTACAGCTCATATGGGACATGTACAGGTTCAAGTACACTGGTCACGGTGAACATGATACATTTAATGGCTGTAACTCACGGTAATTAATAATAATGGTAAAACGTAATCACCGATTATATATCCATTAATACCTGTACCTACACTGGCATCGTTATGCACAATGAAAGCATTATAATAATTTGCAGTTGCTGATATATCATGTCTACATAGTTTGTGGATATGTTGTTCAGATTACACGTGTCAAAGTATCATGTTGTATGGCTCATGACACTGTGTGGATTAAAGTTATTTTTGTGTTCTTCCCCATCACTATCAGCAAAAAAGCGAAGATATTTTTGCAATTCAAGAATCTAAATCTTAATCTCACTCCAATATCGAGAATTAAACACCTCTCCCACCCTGGAGGACTTCCTATACATAATGTCTGTTTTTTTCCCAACTTTTCCCAACTACATTCTTACCTTGAGTGGATTTGTGAATCTGCAGTCACTCTTTATAGTAAGACTATCCATGTTATCGCGCAACAAGTTTCGTGGGTCAATGGAGTTAATGATAGCGCTGGGAGTCATCACCACTCCTTCAGTGCCTGTCACAGTTATATCATCACTGAACGTAATGCGACCTGCAAAATACGTTGGGCGTTTAGATTCTAACCTACTATAAATAATCGAAATAGTTTTAGATATACACATCTTTGAAGAATCTCAGGGATGTTGATTAAATTTGTGTATACCCTAACAAATAATACACCAATTCCCATTTCAACATGAATCCGAAGGTTATTCTCTAATGAAATCAATTTAATTTGCATTTTCTTTGCTTCGCCAACTTCAACATTTAACAATAATTACCTTCGGTAGCTTCGTCACCGTCAACTAACATAACATCTTTACTCATTTTGATTCCATTGATGTCAGAACAAATTATGGCCGTTCTCACAGAGACGTTCGTGAAGCGATAGAGCCCAGTTATGACGTCATTAGAGGCATCGCACACAATGTCATCCCATGTAATGCCATTCACTTTGGGAATGTTGGTACTTCCAGAAATACGTAGGTCCGTCTGGTAGGTTATGTTGCCTGAGAATATACTACCGATTAGTCGCTTAAGTTCTTAGGTGATTGCATTATTTGCAAAAAGGATTAGCTGATAGGAAGAATTTACTTTATTTTTTATAGCATCACTAAAGTGTTTTTTACCTAATAACATGAAGTTTCCCGAGGTTTTCACAACGGACTGGTAGAGTTTTATCATGTCGACGTTGTTAACTGTCGCTACGTCAACATTGCCCGAAACACTTACAGAGTCCAGTGTGTAGTTCCCTTCTAAAACGTGGGTCTTGTAGAGGTTTTTGTAAACAAGGCGCTCGGCTAGACTTGATAGGTCAACCTACAGGAATAGTAGTACCTTTCCATTAGCAGATAGACCAACTCTCCCTGAGAAAGAATACAAAAAAATCTACTTACATCATTAATCAGCAAGATGTTGGTGTCCCGAAAAACCTCAACATTCTGGAAAGTCTTTTGATCTACAAACGTGACGTTACTGTTTCTGGAAACTATAGATGACGTGTTTATCGCATTAACCACCACTGACGAGCCTTCGCCTGCCGAACCACAGATGTCCCCCACCTTCAGGTTTGCGTACGTGTGGCACCCTGTCACTTCTTGCACAGTCAAACTCTTTCGCATATACTCTGGTAAAAACGGTTGTTAGTACCAGTTTAGTTCTAAAGTACTTCTATGATACCCACCTATTCAGTAACACTTATTACATCAAGGTTTCACATTTACATGAATACAACCCTGTCAAAATGCGTAAACCAATACAACTGAAATGTTTTAATGGGTTTTGAGAAACGTAAATCACTAACGATTAGTGGAGAAGCCATTGATGGTGGTGGAGGACGACTCGCCTCTCATGACTAACTCCTTGACCCTCATCGTGTGGAAGAAGGCGGAACTCGCATTCTGGTCTTGCCCGTCCAGGAAGTACATGCTCTCGATGTCCAATAATGGCGCACCATTCAGCTAAGATATGCAAAAGATATACGTTCTAATTCCTCCTTCGTTGGCACTAAGAACTAAATTGTGCAAGGAGAAAATAACACCAACAAGAAATCATACTGATAATGAACTCACTTCTCTGATCTTCAAAGCATTCGATTCGAAGAGATCAGCAGTGATCGAGTTGGCCATGGCAGGACCTTTGATAACCTGGTCCTTCGAGTGATATAGGATTTCCAACATGTTTGACTGCACAACCATCACTTCTTCCTGGTTGAGAGGGATGGTAATGTTAGGCTCCTTCTCATCAAACAAAAAGACGTTTCTATTTTCACATGAAGACTTACTTTCAGTTCTGCTTTTCTGGAGTTGAATTCATGTATTGTTTCTACATTTGGAACGGCGGTTTCCCTGGTAATGTTGACTGTATGTTGGATTGTTGTAGTGCCGTTTACAGTCAGCTCACCAATGAATGATATCGGTCTCGTCCAAGACTGAAATTTGAGACGAGAAGTTGGCAGGAGTTGAGTCCTCAAAACAGTAAAATAAAAGCAGTCTCAATAGTAAAGGCACATACCTGTGATGTGTCCGTGGTCAAGAGACGATTATTTCTTAGGATGTCCTCAAGTTCCGAAATGATTGCCTGTCTTTTTCCAAGTTTTTTCTTTAGTTCGGAAATACAACCATGAACAATATCAGGACTGTCTTTTTCTAAAGCAGAAAACAAATATTTCTTAATACGGAAAGCGGGTCAATTCCCAAAATATATGAGCAAATCAATTAAGAGAGAAGTAAACCATTTGAATGATGCCCTACGGAAAGCCAATTTTCCAGCATCGTATTACCTAGCTTAATTTGTTCCACCATAATAGATCGAAACATCAACGTTGTGTTGCCCGACTGGTTCTCACAAATAAACGCCATCACATATTCCCCATTTATATTCATGACCGAGAGGTCTTCGATGGCAGAGCAGTCTACTTCTGTGGCAAACGTGGAGACCATATTTGCATGTATGTCGTCTCTGTACATTGTTATCTTTCCCTGTGAACAATTGCATACAGAAATAGACTTTGAAAAATAATATTCTTACACACACTGCATATGCATACCATTCTTTTTTTCTGAATACTCACACCAGTGGTAAGAATTAAAATATTTTCCATAAAATCCAAAGTGAAGGTTTGGACACAGCTGTCCTCTTGTATCAAAGTCTCTGTGGACAGCACCTGCCACAACGACAGGCGACCATCTAAAAAGATATAGAGATTATGAATAAATTAAGCAAACTAGCAATGATGTGTCATCATTTTCAAGTTGGATTTTTTCATCAAAACATTTTCAGGGTGAATTTATGATCACATGAAAAAATATGAATCTTTTGAGATTTAAAAGATATTGTACGGTTGGATACAGAAATCATATTCCTCCTTCGTCCACTTTGCCCACACGGTCCCAAGTGGCCATTGCCGCACGGTAGGTCACACATCTTAAAGTCGAAGCAAAGTATGTAGACTACCATTGGATAGTT
>BOPN01000607.1:97500-102500 GCA_017312705.2 Penaeus japonicus
AAACAAAAAAAACAATGTACATTTGATATCAGCAAAATGTTCTAGTCACAAGCAAACTATTTCAAACATCCACTGGGAAATACTGATTCACTCGACTACTCAAGGATTTAAAACTCCATAAACAAGTCTCTGGCTCAGCAACAGCCATAGTTTTGCTGCATTTCATGCACAAAGTACTTTGCAGGTTCTTTGTGAAAATCTGTGATATATATTATTTACATCTTGGTAATGGTATTCCTAAGACCTTATCCAGACGAATTTTCACATCAGTTAGAGCGAGACTTGAATACTTCATAAATAGGTACTCATAATTCTAACAAGACCGAGGAACACTATTTTGCATGACTTGTACTGAAGATTTTTTTTATTTATCAATAAGCAATAACACTGTTTTTTTTTATATAAAAATATTAAATAGATTTTGAACTAGCTTAGGCAGTAAGGAAATGAGTATACAATTTAAAGTGAGTAAAAACCCACATATTTCAGGGTTCAATTCAGATATAAAATACAGGTATAAAATACTTCAGAGATTGGTGATGATAATGAGGATATAAGTACAGAAGGCAGAAGGTTAGTTTACGATCCTATTACAACTTCACTTGTGAACCTGAAAATTTCAAATTCCTTTTTAAAGTAATACAACCAATTATTGATATATACACATATTCTACAATGCTATTGCAGTATGACTTAAAGGAGAAATTTTCTTGCCTGCATTTTGTGTGTGTGTGTGTGTGTGTGTGTGTGTGTGTGTGTGTGTGTGTGTGTGTGTGTGTGTGTGTGTGTGTGTGCATGTGTGTGTGCATGTGTGTGTGCATGTGTGTGTGCGTGCATGTCCATGTGCGTGTCTGTGTGTCCAAAAACAATTCTATTTGTTTCCTTTCATAGATACTGGATGGCTATAGTATGAGGTTATAATTGCCATTGACCCTAACAGTGACAAATTTGGGAATAGTATAAAGCTACACTGCATTTTGACGAAGTGGCACACTTCCAGCCAGTGCAAGCAGGGCTGGTCATGATTGCTGTGACAGTGTGTGTTGTGGTACTCCTTTTTTCCCTCTTACTTTAAAAAAAAAAATTGACATCCTTACACCAAATACTGCTATATGCAAACAGTACTGTGGTAAGAGCATAAAGAAATTTACATTTTCCCATTCACTTCAATGGAAGTGTTTCCTTCCTGCCAAGCTTAAAAAAAAAAAAAAAAGATAGAGAGAATAACAGAAAATCAAAAGAAATCCCATCAATAACAAAAGGGTTAATGAACCATAAAAACAACTAAAAATAAGGTTTGATTGTGAATATGGCATCTGAGAAAAAAGGAAAGTCAAATTACGAGGCCCTTGGCAGTCGTCTGTCTACCTGTCTGTTAACTCTCCTAATGCATGACTGGACTCTCAGAGTGAGCACTGGCTCCATTACTATCAAATCCAGGAATCCAGACAGCATTCAAGAGCCTGAGATATATCTCCTTTAACCAGAGTGAGAAAAAAAACTTGAATTATAAAATGCTAATCCCAAGGGCCCAGTAACCTTCTACAACCCTTTATGTGACTTGCTTATTCATGATTAAACAAAACCTAGGTGATACACCATCACTGATGAATAATGACTATGACAATCATGGACATAATAATAATTATGGCAGCTGTATAACCTTATGGAGATGATGAATGAGATGCTCGTTGTGACTGGATTAAAAGGCAGGTTTGCCGAGGGTGGAGGATTTTGGCAGAGGTGGGATTTCTGGCATCAGAAAAGGCAGCCATATTACAAATATATTACCTTAATATTCTAAATTTAATTTTTTTTTTTTTGCAATGTCATAAATTCAATAAATGATACAATACACTTTAAAAAAACAGTAAACATGATAGAATATCAATAATAATAAAAGATAGCTTATATTAACATTATTTATGTAAAAAAAAGAGAAACAAAAGAAAAAAAAAAAAATGCACAACATATTTAATTCCAAATTACATGCTCCTCTCTTTATCATTTAAGATCTAAGTATTTCTTTTATGCCATAGATTAAAAGAATGTACTGAAACTATCAAAAACAATTTACGACGAATTCTAAGAGCAATAATCATGATGCTAATAAATTAAGTGATATACTAATACCATAAGGTATCCCATTTATCGTCACTGGTATCAAATCCCACTACAGACTACCAATAGCCACATCCATGTCTATGTCTATCTTATGTCTGTACGTCTGTATGTATGTCTGTCAGTCTGTCTCTCACTTACTCAGATCTCTCACTCTCTCACTCACTCACTCTCACACTCTCTCTCTCTCTCTCTCTCTCTCTCTCACTCTCACTCTCACTCTCACTCTCACTCTCACTCTCACTCTCACTCTCACTCTCACTCTCACTCTCACTCTCACTCTCACTCTCACTCTCACTCTCACTCACTCACTCACTCACTCACTCACTCACTCACTCACTCACTCACTCACTCACTCACTCACTCACTCACTCACTCTCACTCACTCACTCACTCACTCACTCACTCACTCACTCACTCACTCACTCACTCACTCACTCACTCACTCACTCACTCACTCACTCACTCTCACTCACTCACTCTCTCTCTCTCTCTCTCTCTCTCTCTCTCTCTCTCTCTCTCTCTCTCTCTCTCTCTCTCTCTCTCTCACTCTCACTCTCACTCACTCACTCACTCACTCACTCACTCACTCACTCACTCACTCACTCACTCACTCACTCTCACTCTCACTCTCACTCTCACTCTCACTCTCACTCTCTCACTCACTCTCTCACTCTCTCTCTCACTCTCTCTCTCACTCTCTCTCTCACTCTCTCTCTCTCTCACTCTCACTTTCTCTCGCACTCCACTCACCTTTGCACTCACTCACTTTGCACTCACTCACTCACTCCACACACTCTCATGCAATCATGCTTGCTCACTCATACACTCTCACTCACTCTCTCACACTCAGTCATTAAAAGTCTCTAGATCACATTCTCATTCTCTAACACTCAAAACCTTTGCAATCTTGGCCACAATACCTAAAGGTTACAATGCATTTTGTTAAATGATGAGGATGAATGCCTTGACAAGGCAATTCTTAAAATTCAGCGTCATTACGTATGTACTGTGTAACTCATCTACACAATCTGACTAACTTCAAACTAGAAAATTATTTTCAACAAATGCAAGCATCTGCCATGATGCTTTTGCCAGGTAATTTTTCATGATCTTTTTAACAATAATAAAAACAAAAGAACATGCCACCTCTCATAAAGCTAGGTATGGCCACAAGCTACTCTCAACAGTAGCAGTTCAAGATTCAGAAAAAAAAAAAAAAAAAAAAAAGATCATACCCTACACTGTCTAGAAATAATTTTCCTTTACGGAGAGCATAAAACTTACATATATCAGACACAATATGAACATAATACTTGAGTACATTATGAAACTTACAATTCATCTCAATGCAAAAGTGGTCATGTAAATCAAAAACCTTATATGCCACAGAAAATATTCATCGTACACAATTTTGAAAGAGAAAAAGTACATGCACGCAGTCACGCTCACACGCACGCACCTGCTTTTCACTTCTCCCCCCAAAAAATAAGCAAATGATCCTATATTTGCAGCACAGCACAGTAAGGCTGAAGGAGAGGCTGATCTAGCAACTTCAGTTAGTGGGAAGAGAATATCAAGACTTCTACAACCATAAGCAGTGCGTGCACAGGACTTACATATTTCTTACCACACATTAATTTCATTAGGTATGCTTTCTTATCAGACAATCCACAGTGCTGGTTATGAAAAGAATTTCCCTTAAAGAGGAATGGGAGGTAAAAAGACCCCCTTTCTTTTCCCTAATTTGAATAACTAATTTCCCTGCAAAGTATAAAATATAACAAGCGAAAGTCAGAGTGGATTGACTGATCAGATTTCTTTTTTTTTTTTTTTTTCTTTTTCTTTTTAAGAAATTTCTTGCAGGAGCTGTCAAGCAGTTTCTTAAGTTTATGATACCCAACTGTGGATAAGGCTTACAAGAGACAAGACCAAGTTCTTGATGTGATAATGAAATGTACATGGTAGTTTGGATACAAAAATTAACACTCTTCATGCCAACTAAAAGTCCCCCAAAAGCTGGCTGTCTTTCCAGAGTCCCTTTCCTTCACAGCATCAGTCTGCAGAAAGCACATTCACTTCACACTGTTCCTGAGTTCAATGGCAGACAATGTGACATATTCAAATAAATTTTGAGCTTGTATTTCCTTTTTTTTTTTTTCCTTAATGTGAATACAAAATCAAGAAATAAAATAAGAACTAGTAATCAAATTGAGAATTTTGTCAAAGAGGCTCAATTTTTGTCTGTCCTTCCAGATGAATAGCCAACACTCAAGCTTTAAGAGACATATGGATATACATACAGAAAAAATAAAATCCAGCACTAAGATTTAGTTACTCTTAAAACCATTATACTTAATGAAACTGTTTCAAGTAATAGGTGGGCACTACTATCAGATGATATGATCACTGGAGAGTTGTACTTCACTTTGCCTTCAACCTTTCTTCAACATTATAATCGAGGTGTAAATACAACGTATATTGACCAAAAAGTAAAAAGAAAAAAAAAGAAAGAAAGAAAGAAAAAAAAGGACCAAAGCATTGCACTTGCGGCTTTCCCTTCTGTTTGAAAGTAACCCGAATTTCTCATGAGCTTGCACAAGACTCAATCTTGGGTTATGGAGCCTTGAACAATATTCAACCCAAATGTTTCTTAGATTCTTGGAAGCCTCTAACAAATGAGATATTCTTGTTGCAGGTCTCTGGTGGCTGTCTCCCCTCATGACATGGAGGAGCATGGGTGGCACGGGGAGCCCATTTGCGTCAACACGCGGTCCAGCCATTGCAAGGGCCCATTGAGGTGCAACTCTATCCAGCAAGGCGT
Organism: Penaeus japonicus; assembly: GCA_017312705.2. Taxonomy (NCBI): domain Eukaryota; kingdom Metazoa; phylum Arthropoda; class Malacostraca; order Decapoda; family Penaeidae; genus Penaeus; species Penaeus japonicus. The sequence goes on from BOPN01000607.1 coordinate 102,446, forward strand.
TGAGGTCACTGTCTGTCGTCTGGAAAGGAGAGGGAATAGAGTCAGAAAAACAAGA
>BOPN01000607.1:110000-112500 GCA_017312705.2 Penaeus japonicus
TCTAATTATTCCCCAATATTGTCTGTGAATTTACATTGTACTGTTAATAATAATGCAAAATGTGCACGAGCTTGTGCATAGATTATATGAATATACTATGCCATTCTATACAAAGATTTTGGTATCCAATGTGAAGTCAGGTCGTCCTGGAACTAAAATATCTTGAAAATCTTTACTCCAGTACAATTCATTCCCCATTCTCTAAAACTAGTAAACAATCTGAATGAAATAAGAATGAAAGCTTGATAAGGCCTTTCCCTTCACTTGTATGGGAACAGAAGGTCTCCAAGTCTTACCTGTACTGAGCTCCCCATCCCTTGACGAAGGAGATACGTATGGTGCACATGCGTGTTAGCTGGTACACTGCCTCAAAACCTTGGCTCACGCTCTGAGCTAACTGGTGGGCAAACTCCTGATTGTTGAAGATTTTCAAATTGCAACCTGAAATTATTAAAAGAGCAGGTGAGCATAATATGGTGAAGTTGGCTAGTTTCCCAGGGAGAGCCTGGCACTTGGCTTGAAAACATAGCAATGGAAGATTTCTATGTGTAGGATCTGTAAAACTAAATAACAAATATATAGGTAAAATCTTAAAAAAAATCATTTCACTAATGTAGAAGAAAGGTATGAATGAGACTGAATATCTAAAAATATCCATTTCACTAATAATGCTTCAACTAAAAATAAAATGACAACATGAGGATCATTGCCCCAGGCCTCACCAGGAGGAATCTTGACGACAGTGGCTGGGTGCCACCCATAACGCTGATTGCAATTTGGACTCTGGACAAAGATTGAGGAGTCGGAGAGGCACTCGGCAAAGACCTCCCCGCCAATGTAATATAGTCGGACGCCCTTCCCGATGTGACGTCGTGTCTGCTCTACCACTGGGTTTCTGTTCACATTGGACAGAAGGCCAAGACAGAAGCGTTCACTGTTACTAGGATCTGCAAAAAAGACAAGAAGTTTTTTACTAAACAAGTTATCACACTTCTTTAACTGTATTGTACTAGTGGGCATTATTGTATGCATGCAGTTGAGAGAAAGAGAAATAGAAAGAGAAAAAGAAAGAGAGAGGAAGGGGGGTAGAGAGAGAGAGAGAGAGAAAGAGAGAGAGAGAGAGAGAGAGAGAGAGAGAGAGAGAGAGAGAGAGAGAGAGAGAGAGAGAGAGAGAGAGAGAGAGAGAGAGAAAGGGAAGAAGAAAGGGAGAAAGGGAAGGAGAAAGGGAAGGAGAGAGGGAGAAATGGAAGGAGAGTGGGTGAGAGGGAGAAAAGGAGGAGGAGAGGGAGAGAGGGAGAGAGGGAGAGAGGGAGAGAGGGAGAGAGGGAGAGAGGGAGGGAGAGAGAAAGAGAGAAAGAGAGAAAGAGAGAAAGAGAGAAAGAGAGAGAGAGAGAGAATGAGAAAGGGAGTGGGAGGAAAAAAGAAAGAGAGAGAGAGAGAGAGAGAGAGAATGAGAAAGGGAGTGGGAGGAAAAAAGAAAGAGCATGAGGACTGGGGAGGGAGAAGGGAGAGGTACAAGCAGAAGGGAGCGAGGGAGGGAGCTAAGGAGGAAGAGAGGAGGGGGAGGGAGAAAGGGAGATAATGGGCGAGTGAGTGTGAGTGTGTGTGTGTGAACATGCTTGCATGTACATGTGTGTGTGGGGAAAAAGGTAAAAGGAGAAGAGATAGAGGGTATAATGAAAAAAAGAAAAGAAAAAAGAGAGAGAGAAAAAAAAAAAGACAATCAAGACTAAAAATTCCACAACCTGGGGCCATTTTTTCTGTAGGGGAAAAGTTCATTTATCATCTTGCATGACTTCATCCTATACTTTAGTGACAAAGCATCATCCTCGCAGGCAATCCATAAACTACAGTAATGCAGGGTCTTATCCACATAATTGAAGGTATTGTGCAAGTGTGCTAGACAGGTTCACAGGGTCCATCTGCTTCTTGGTAGAATTATGGACATAAAAGATAAAAAAGAAAAAAGAAAAAAAGTTTAGAACTCTGCTTGAAGGAACTTTGGCTTCAACAACTCCTCGTTCTCTATTTAATTTGCTAACACTTAAAACTGCTTCAAAAATGAAAAAAAAAGATGAAGGTTTCAAGCATGTGCCTGGTCCACAAAGCATGATAATTCTTGAGGTGGTTCTAAAAATAGTTTTGTTCTGCTTTAGTTAAAACATTATGATTTATCTCTCTTCTGGAAATCCGAGAAACTAGGGAACTTATTCCTGAAGTTATGCCTGTTGTAAAAAATATACGCACGCCATCAAAGGAGAAAGATAAAAAAGAGGTATTCGGTGGGAGGACAAAGAGCAGAGAGAGAAGAAAAGGAGCGAGGAAGCACAGAGAAAGGTAAAAGTATGAAAGGAGCAGAAAAATGGGCAGGAAATGATAAGAAGGACAGTGAGAAACATACAGGTGAGAGAGAAAACAAGAGGAGAAGGGAGATATAAAGGAAGGTCTGAAGGATAACTTGGCAGGAGTAAGCAGAGCCATGACCTGTGCACTGCGAGTT
>BOPN01000607.1:125000-135000 GCA_017312705.2 Penaeus japonicus
AGCCTCCCACGACACACAAGGTCTCCTTGGAACAACTTCCACTCCCTCGCTCGCTCTGTTTTTGTTTTTTGTTTTTTGTTTTTTTCTTTTTTTCACGGCACATTTTAAGGTTGCTTATCCCTGGATTTTCTTTCTCTGTGTGTGTGTGTGTGTGTGTTAAAGGGGAGGGGAGGGGGGGGAGTGATGGGTAAGGGAAGGGGGTGGGGGGTGGGGGGGGGTGTCCTTTGATCGAGCCAACGCACGCCAAGCCAAGCCAAGCCAAGCCAAGCCAAGCGGACGCAGGAACTGGAGCGCCCCAAACCCGGCGCTTTTGACACGGATGTTGCCCGCCGATGGCCCGACTGCCTCCCCGTCGGACGCGCAAGATCTCCGCGAATCAACTCACGTCCATGCTCGGCCAATTATACGAAAAGCACACACACACACACACACACACACACAAGCCCTCACGCCGCAAGCACCAAGCACTCACACAAGCACGCACGCAAACAAACACACGCACACAAGCCCTCACGCCGCAAGCACCAAGCACTCGCACAAGCACGCACACACACAAAAGCCCTCACGCCGCAAGCACCACTCACACAAGCACGCACGCAAACACACACAAACACACAAGCCCTCACGCCGCAAGCACCAAACACTCACACAAGCACACACGCACGCACGCAAACAAACACACACAAACACACAAGCCCTCACGCCGCAAGCACCAAACACTCAAACAAGCACACAAGCACGCACGCACGCACGCAAACAAACACACGCACACACATGTATACACTTTACTGTCTGTCAATTGAATCGCTTGGCAGCTCGCCCGTCCCGAGTCTGTCTGGCAATTTGTCTCGCTCGCTTTCGTCTTCCTTTCTCGCCTCTCGCTTTACTTAGCCCTTCGCCCCCTTGTTCCCCCTTGTTCCCCCGACGACCTCCCTTTCTCTGCCTCTCTCTCTCTTCTTCATTCCCTCTTCACCTCCCTTTCTCTGCCTCTCTCTTCTTCTTCATTCCCTCTTCATCTCCCTTTCTCTGCCTCTCTCTCTTCTTCATTCCCTCTTCACCTCCCTTTCTCTGCCTCTCTCTCTTCTTCATTCCCTCTTCACCTCCCTTTCTCTGCCTCTCTCTCTTCTTCATTCCCTCTTCACCTCCCTTTCTCTGCCTCTCTCTCTTCTTCATTCCCTCTTCACCTCCCTTTCTCTGCCTCTCTCTCTTCTTCATTCCCTCTTCACCTCCCTTTCTCTGCCTCTCTCTTCTTCTTCATTCCCTCTTCACCTCCCTTTCTCTGCCTCTCTCTCTTCTTCATTCCCTCTTCACCTCCCTTTCTCTGCCTCTCAAGATCTTCTTCATTCCCTCTTCACCTCCCTTTCTCTGCCTCTCTCTCTTCTTCATTCCCTCTTCACCTCCCTTTCTCTGCCTCTCTCTCTTCTTCATTCCCTCTTCACCTCCCTTTCTCTGCCTCTCTCTCTTCTTCATTCCCTCTTCACCTCCCTTTCTCTGCCTCTCAAGATCTTCTTCATTCCCTCTTCACCTCCCTTTCTCTGCCTCTCTCTCTTCTTCATTCCCTCTTCACCTCCCTTTCTCTGCCTCTCTCTCTTCTTCATTCCCTCTTCACCTCCCTTTCTCTGCCTCTCTCTCTTCTTCATTCCCTCTTCACCTCCCTTTCTCTGCCTCTCTCTCTTCTTCATTCCCTCTTCACCTCCCTTTCTCTGCCTCTCTCTCTTCTTCATTCCCTCTTCACCTCCCTTTCTCTGCCTCTCTCTCTTCTTCATTCCCTCTTCACCTCCCTTTCTCTGCCTCTCTCTCTTCTTCATTCCCTCTTCACCTCCCTTTCTCTGCCTCTCTCTCTTCTTCATTCCCTCTTCACCTCCCTTTCTCTGCCTCTCTCTCTTCTTCATTCCCTCTTCACCTCCCTTTCTCTGCCTCTCTCTCTTCTTCATTCCCTCTTCACCTCCCTTTCTCTGCCTCTCTCTCTTCTTCATTCCCTCTTCACCTCCCTTTCTCTGCCTCTCTCTCTTCTTCATTCCCTCTTCACCTCCCTTTCTCTGCCTCTCTCTCTTCTTCATTCCCTCTTCACCTCCCTTTCTCTGCCTCTCTCTCTTCTTCATTCCCTCTTCACCTCCCTTTCTCTGCCTCTCTCTCTTCTTCATTCCCTCTTCACCTCCCTTTCTCTGCCTCTCTCTCTTCTTCATTCCCTCTTCACCTCCCTTTCTCTGCCTCTCTCTCTTCTTCATTCCCTCTTCACCTCCCTTTCTCTGCCTCTCTCTCTTCTTCATTCCCTCTTCACCTCCCTTTCTCTGCCTCTCTCTCTTCTTCATTCCCTCTTCACCTCCCTTTCTCTGCCTCTCTCTCTTCTTCATTCCCTCTTCACCTCCCTTTCTCTGCCTCTCTCTCTTCTTCATTCCCTCTTCACCTCCCTTTCTCTGCCTCTCTCTCTTCTTCATTCCCTCTTCACCTCCCTTTCTCTGCCTCTCTCTCTTCTTCATTCCCTCTTCACCTCCCTTTCTCTGCCTCTCTCTCTTCTTCATTCCCTCTTCACCTCCCTTTCTCTGCCTCTCTCTCTTCTTCATTCCCTCTTCACCTCCCTTTCTCTGCCTCTCTCTCTTCTTCATTCCCTCTTCACCTCCCTTTCTCTGCCTCTCTCTCTTCTTCATTCCCTCTTCACCTCCCTTTCTCTGCCTCTCTCTCTTCTTCATTCCCTCTTCACCTCCCTTTCTCTGCCTCTCTCTCTTCTTCATTCCCTCTTCACCTCCCTTTCTCTGCCTCTCTCTCTTCTTCATTCCCTCTTCACCTCCCTTTCTCTGCCTCTCTCTCTTCTTCATTCCCTCTTCACCTCCCTTTCTCTGCCTCTCTCTCTTCTTCATTCCCTCTTCACCTCCCTTTCTCTGCCTCTCTCTCTTCTTCATTCCCTCTTCACCTCCCTTTCTCTGCCTCTCTCTCTTCTTCATTCCCTCTTCACCTCCCTTTCTCTGCCTCTCTCTCTTCTTCATTCCCTCTTCACCTCCCTTTCTCTGCCTCTCTCTCTTCTTCATTCCCTCTTCACCTCCCTTTCTCTGCCTCTCTCTCTTCTTCATTCCCTCTTCACCTCCCTTTCTCTGCCTCTCTCTCTTCTTCATTCCCTCTTCACCTCCCTTTCTCTGCCTCTCTCTCTTCTTCATTCCCTCTTCACCTCCCTTTCTCTGCCTCTCTCTCTTCTTCATTCCCTCTTCACCTCCCTTTCTCTGCCTCTCTCTCTTCTTCATTCCCTCTTCACCTCCCTTTCTCTGCCTCTCTCTCTTCTTCATTCCCTCTTCACCTCCCTTTCTCTGCCTCTCTCTCTTCTTCATTCCCTCTTCACCTCCCTTTCTCTGCCTCTCTCTCTTCTTCATTCCCTCTTCACCTCCCTTTCTCTGCCTCTCTCTCTTCTTCATTCCCTCTTCACCTCCCTTTCTCTGCCTCTCTCTCTTCTTCATTCCCTCTTCACCTCCCTTTCTCTGCCTCTCTCTCTTCTTCATTCCCTCTTCACCTCCCTTTCTCTGCCTCTCTCTCTTCTTCATTCCCTCTTCACCTCCCTTTCTCTGCCTCTCTCTCTTCTTCATTCCCTCTTCACCTCCCTTTCTCTGCCTCTCTCTCTTCTTCATTCCCTCTTCACCTCCCTTTCTCTGCCTCTCTCTCTTCTTCATTCCCTCTTCACCTCCCTTTCTCTGCCTCTCTCTCTTCTTCATTCCCTCTTCACCTCCCTTTCTCTGCCTCTCTCTCTTCTTCATTCCCTCTTCACCTCCCTTTCTCTGCCTCTCTCTCTTCTTCATTCCCTCTTCACCTCCCTTTCTCTGCCTCTCTCTCTTCTTCATTCCCTCTTCACCTCCCTTTCTCTGCCTCTCTCTCTTCTTCATTCCCTCTTCACCTCCCTTTCTCTGCCTCTCTCTCTTCTTCATTCCCTCTTCACCTCCCTTTCTCTGCCTCTCTCTCTTCTTCATTCCCTCTTCACCTCCCTTTCTCTGCCTCTCTCTCTTCTTCATTCCCTCTTCACCTCCCTTTCTCTGCCTCTCTCTCTTCTTCATTCCCTCTTCACCTCCCTTTCTCTGCCTCTCTCTCTTCTTCATTCCCTCTTCACCTCCCTTTCTCTGCCTCTCTCTCTTCTTCATTCCCTCTTCACCTCCCTTTCTCTGCCTCTCTCTCTTCTTCATTCCCTCTTCACCTCCCTTTCTCTGCCTCTCTCTCTTCTTCATTCCCTCTTCACCTCCCTTTCTCTGCCTCTCTCTCTTCTTCATTCCCTCTTCACCTCCCTTTCTCTGCCTCTCTCTCTTCTTCATTCCCTCTTCACCTCCCTTTCTCTGCCTCTCTCTCTTCTTCATTCCCTCTTCACCTCCCTTTCTCTGCCTCTCTCTCTTCTTCATTCCCTCTTCACCTCCCTTTCTCTGCCTCTCTCTCTTCTTCATTCCCTCTTCACCTCCCTTTCTCTGCCTCTCTCTCTTCTTCATTCCCTCTTCACCTCCCTTTCTCTGCCTCTCTCTCTTCTTCATTCCCTCTTCACCTCCCTTTCTCTGCCTCTCTCTCTTCTTCATTCCCTCTTCACCTCCCTTTCTCTGCCTCTCTCTCTTCTTCATTCCCTCTTCACCTCCCTTTCTCTGCCTCTCTCTCTTCTTCATTCCCTCTTCACCTCCCTTTCTCTGCCTCTCTCTCTTCTTCATTCCCTCTTCACCTCCCTTTCTCTGCCTCTCTCTCTTCTTCATTCCCTCTTCACCTCCCTTTCTCTGCCTCTCTCTCTTCTTCATTCCCTCTTCACCTCCCTTTCTCTGCCTCTCTCTCTTCTTCATTCCCTCTTCACCTCCCTTTCTCTGCCTCTCTCTCTTCTTCATTCCCTCTTCACCTCCCTTTCTCTGCCTCTCTCTCTTCTTCATTCCCTCTTCACCTCCCTTTCTCTGCCTCTCTCTCTTCTTCATTCCCTCTTCACCTCCCTTTCTCTGCCTCTCTCTCTTCTTCATTCCCTCTTCACCTCCCTTTCTCTGCCTCTCTCTCTTCTTCATTCCCTCTTCACCTCCCTTTCTCTGCCTCTCTCTCTTCTTCATTCCCTCTTCACCTCCCTTTCTCTGCCTCTCTCTCTTCTTCATTCCCTCTTCACCTCCCTTTCTCTGCCTCTCTCTCTTCTTCATTCCCTCTTCACCTCCCTTTCTCTGCCTCTCTCTCTTCTTCATTCCCTCTTCACCTCCCTTTCTCTGCCTCTCTCTCTTCTTCATTCCCTCTTCACCTCCCTTTCTCTGCCTCTCTCTCTTCTTCATTCCCTCTTCACCTCCCTTTCTCTGCCTCTCTCTCTTCTTCATTCCCTCTTCACCTCCCTTTCTCTGCCTCTCTCTCTTCTTCATTCCCTCTTCACCTCCCTTTCTCTGCCTCTCTCTCTTCTTCATTCCCTCTTCACCTCCCTTTCTCTGCCTCTCTCTCTTCTTCATTCCCTCTTCACCTCCCTTTCTCTGCCTCTCTCTCTTCTTCATTCCCTCTTCACCTCCCTTTCTCTGCCTCTCTCTCTTCTTCATTCCCTCTTCACCTCCCTTTCTCTGCCTCTCTCTCTTCTTCATTCCCTCTTCACCTCCCTTTCTCTGCCTCTCTCTCTTCTTCATTCCCTCTTCACCTCCCTTTCTCTGCCTCTCTCTCTTCTTCATTCCCTCTTCACCTCCCTTTCTCTGCCTCTCTCTCTTCTTCATTCCCTCTTCACCTCCCTTTCTCTGCCTCTCTCTCTTCTTCATTCCCTCTTCACCTCCCTTTCTCTGCCTCTCTCTCTTCTTCATTCCCTCTTCACCTCCCTTTCTCTGCCTCTCTCTCTTCTTCATTCCCTCTTCACCTCCCTTTCTCTGCCTCTCTCTCTTCTTCATTCCCTCTTCACCTCCCTTTCTCTGCCTCTCTCTCTTCTTCATTCCCTCTTCACCTCCCTTTCTCTGCCTCTCTCTCTTCTTCATTCCCTCTTCACCTCCCTTTCTCTGCCTCTCTCTCTTCTTCATTCCCTCTTCACCTCCCTTTCTCTGCCTCTCTCTCTTCTTCATTCCCTCTTCACCTCCCTTTCTCTGCCTCTCTCTCTTCTTCATTCCCTCTTCACCTCCCTTTCTCTGCCTCTCTCTCTTCTTCATTCCCTCTTCACCTCCCTTTCTCTGCCTCTCTCTCTTCTTCATTCCCTCTTCACCTCCCTTTCTCTGCCTCTCTCTCTTCTTCATTCCCTCTTCACCTCCCTTTCTCTGCCTCTCTCTCTTCTTCATTCCCTCTTCACCTCCCTTTCTCTGCCTCTCTCTCTTCTTCATTCCCTCTTCACCTCCCTTTCTCTGCCTCTCTCTCTTCTTCATTCCCTCTTCACCTCCCTTTCTCTGCCTCTCTCTCTTCTTCATTCCCTCTTCACCTCCCTTTCTCTGCCTCTCTCTCTTCTTCATTCCCTCTTCTCTCCTTCTCAAAAACACACTCAGCTCAGCTCCCCTCCCCTCCCCCCTCCCCCCCATCTCAAAACTCCCCCGCGCTTGTGACCAGCACTCAGAGCACGTCCATCTTCGTATATAATGAACGTTTCTACATACGTCATCGAGGGCGGGTTTACTAACCTCTCCCCCCCCTCCCCTCCCCCCCTCCCCCTCCCCCCCAAACGGCAAAAGTACGCACCTTTTCCCGTCTCCTATCCTCGCTTATCATCCTTATGATTATTACTGTCCTTGCTATTATCCTTATTGTCATTCCTATCATTATTATCATTTTAATGATCAATTATCATCATTATTGCAACTACCACTACTACAACAACTACTACTACTACTACTACTACTAAGGTTGTCGTTATAATTACTATTATTGTATAATTTCTCGTATCATACTTTTTTTTTTCCTCTCTCCCCTATTATCACTATATCTTATCATTCCCATTATCATCATCCTTCTTCCCTATTTTTTTTTTCTCCAAAAAAAAACAAAAATGAAATCACAACAAAACATAATATACAATATCACTCCTCGTAATACGACAACTTCAAAAAAAAAAAAAAAAAATGTATATATATATATAATAATAATAATAATAAATAAAAATAAAAACAACAAAACACAACATCATTATGAAAGAAACACACCAACACATAAACAACAAAATAGGTTTACTGGAAGCTCGAGAATTTATCATCATGATCATAATTAGCACTGGTACTCGCATCAATACTATCATTACCACCGCTGATGCCTCAACCCCTCCCCCTCCCCCCCCCCCCCCCCTCCCCCCCTCCATACAGGAGCCCACCAGTCTGCCAAGCAAAGCCACGTGTGCGTAGTTCAAAAGGTGACTTTGCTTGGCCCACACGGAGCAAGTTTCCACTGCCTGCTCTCTCTCTCTCTCTCTCTCTCTCTCTCTCTCTCTCTCTCTCTCTCTCTCTCTCTCTCTCTCTCTCTCTCTCTCTCTCTCTCTCTCCCTCTCTCTCTCTCTCGCTCTCTCTCTCTCTCTCTCTCTCTCTCTATCCCCCCCTCTCTCTCTCTCTCTCTCTCTCTCTCTTTATTCCCCCCCTCTCTCTCTCTCTCTCTCTCTCTCTCTCTCTCTCTCTCTCTCTCTCTCTCTCTCTCTCTCTCTCTCTCTTTCTCTTTCTCTCTCTCTCTCCCTCCCCGCTTTCTCTCAATCCTCCTTCCGCTCCCGTCTTTCTCTCTCTCTCTCTCTCTCTCTCTCTCTCTCTCTCTCTCTCTCTCTCTCTCTCTCTCTCTCTCTTTGTCTTTGTTTTTCTCTTTCTCACTCTCTCTAACTCACCACTCATGCACTCCCTCACTCACTCACTCGCGATACTGAGGGTGGAAGGAGTATAGGGAAGGAGTAAAGATGAGATAGGAGTGACGGGGAGGGGAAGCAGGAGGAGGGAGGGGGAGGGGAAGAAGGTGCATGTGAACGAGGAAGGGAGAGAGGGAAAGATGAAGGAGGAAGAGGGAAGGAGGAGGAAGAGGAAGGGGGAGAGGGGAAGAGGTAGGGGGAGAGGGGAAGAAGGAGGAGGGAGGGTGAGAGGAGATAAAGGAAATGGGAGGGGGGGAAGGGATGGAGTAAGAGGAAAGTGGGAAAGTGGGAAAGAGGGAAAGGAGAAGGAAGAGAGAGGGGGAGAGGGGAAGGAGAAGGAAGAGAGAGGGGGAGAGGGGAAGGGGAAGGAGGAGGAGGAAGTGGGAGGAGGGAAGGAGGAAGAATAGAAAGGGGGAGCGGAGAAGTAGGAGGAGCGAGGGGATGGGGGAAGGAGAAGTAATGAGGAGTGGGTGGGGGAAGAGGAGGAAAAACGGGCGGAATAATCGCGAGTGCACAAGTAACAAATAGCCTTCCAAGGGCCCGAGTAGTGGTGCACATAGCTTAAGCAAGTCTCGCTCTGCATACCAAAACTATACGGCGCAGACAGGCGCGTGTGCGTGCACGCACGCACGCACGCACACACGCCCAGACACAAAGCAAACAAACGCATTTAAACACTCATAAAAAAACACTCACTCCCCCAATAACAAAAAAGGCAAACAAACAAACAAACAAACAAACAAACAAGCAAACATACAAACCCAAAAATTTCCCCATCAAAATAACCCCCCCCCCTCACCCCCTCCCCTCCCTCTCCCTCTCCCCCTCACACCTAGCCAGATCGTGCGCCATCGTATTCCGTGTCCCCGTCCATTCATTACCTACATCATCATCATCATCATCATCATCATTAACCTCGAGTATTCCTCCATTCATCACTCATCCTCGGGACTAGCATCGACGTGGCCATTTCCAGCTGATGCTCTGGCGTCACTGGGATAGCCCCGGTGGCTCCCTCGCGATGGCTCAGAGACACAGGCAGAGGGAGAGGCAGTGGAGGGGGGGAAGGGAGGGGGGAGAGAGGGAGAGAGGGAAGGAGGGAGGGGAGGGAGGGGAGGGAGGGAGGGAGAAGGAGAGAGAGAGAGAGAGAGAGAGAGAGAGAGAGAGAGAGAGAGAGAGGGAGAGGGGAAGGGTGGGGGGAAGGGAAGGGAGGGAGAAGGAAAGAGAGAGAGAGAGAGAGAGAGAGAGAGAGAGAGAGAGAGAGAGAGAGAGAGTGGAGGGGGGGAAGGGAGAGGGGAAGGGTGGGGGGAAGGGAAGGGTGGGGGGAAGGGAAGGGAGGGAGAAGGAAAGAGAGAGAGAGAGAGAGAGAGAGAGAGAGAGAGAGAGAGAGAGAGAGAGAGAGAGAGAGAGAGAGAGAGAGAGAGAAAGAGAGAGAGAGAGAAAGAGAAACAGGTTCTCATCCTGTTTGCGCTCTGATAAGGGACCACCTCCGAGTCTGATAGATGGTTATGACGTCATACCGTCTGACCTTTGACCTCTGCGATGCGAGTGACGTAAGCGGCGGCGGCGGCGGCGGAGGTGGCGGGAGGGTTAGGCTGACCTCCCAAAGCAGAGGGGGATAAATTATTCATCACGAGGCGCCCATGTGTGTGTCGACGCACGTAGACACACCCGCCGGCCGGTTTACGTTCACCGAGCGCTCTCGGTTTCGTCTTCGGTCTCTCGCTCGATTTCGATCTCTCGCTCGCTCGCTCGGTCTGTCTCTCGCTCTTCCTCTCTCTTTCTTCACACACACACACACACACACACACACACACACACACGTACGTACGTAGACCTATATCATGACAAATACTCACGAACAGTCGGTCAAGGGAAACAGCAAACAACAAACCTGAAAAGAAAGGAAGAGAACAATTAGATAATACTCAAGGGCAATTTCTAACTGTAAAAAAAAAAGGAAAAAGAAAACTTGTCGCTTAATGACTCTATATATACTGCTGCTTCTGGTAAATGCAATAGTAATAACCGATGAATATAATAAAATTAATAGACATCGAACAGCAGTACACATAATTACAAAGTAAATTAATACAAAAAAAAAAAAAAAAAATAGATATATATATATATATATATATTACTGCTGCTCCTACTGGGACTACGACTACGACTACGACTACTACGACTACGACTACTACTACTTCTACAACAATAATACAACAGCAACCCTAATAACACTAATTGATCATCTCG
>BOPN01000607.1:140000-142500 GCA_017312705.2 Penaeus japonicus
GCCCATAAGGGTGGTGTAAATGGTCACTAGCGACGCATACATTTTTCTCCAAATAGTCGCCGTTCAGCTGGAAACCGTCAGGCCCGCGCGAGGGAGACGGCGGCGTCGTGACCTCGCGCCCGCCCCCCGATCGCAGGCCGCTCTGGCGGGGAATGACGAAGGGCCACAAAAAGAAAGAAAGAAAGAAAGAGAGAAAGAAAAAAAAAAGGTATGGCAAAGTATGGAAAGGGCTTCTCTCTCGGGCACAGTCAGCGGGGCGGGAAAGCCACGGACGCCCTCGGACAGTCGCACAATGTAGTGATCATTTCTGCATAAACCAGCACATATAACCCTTCCACTCGCCCATATCTGCCCCGCCCATCCAGACAAAACCGCATTAGCCCCACATCTCCATAATATCTACAAGGCCAGCCACTGTACGGGCGAGCCGTCACACTCACTCCATCCCTGCTACCCATAGCCTGTCTGTGCCTATCTGTTCACACCCGGATTCCCATCCCAAGCGCGGGCGGGCTTGCGAGTCGTGACATGACAGAGCGAGAGCAGGGACGGGGACAAGAAGAGAAAAGAGGAATAACGAAGGAAACCCTAGCTAGCAGGGCGAGCGACATTCCTGGCATTGTGCAACGGCAACGGGCGGGTGGGCGGGCGGGCGAGAGAGCGATCGCTACACCCCACAGCGAACGCTTTTACGAACTCACGTGATCCCTGGCATATCGGTCAGGGAGGCTCGTCTAACACCACTCGGCGGCCGTCTGTTGACCGCTTAGCGTGCCATGACTCTCTCATCGGCCTCCCCTGCCCCCTACAACCCCCACCCCCTACCCTGCCATACCTGAACGCACTGCAAGAAACGGCAACCGGGCTTTTATAGGCTGCCTTTTATTGTTCCACAGGGGTGCAGCGCGGCGCTTCTTGTTTTTGTTTTTTTTTATCCGCAGCTGTTGGAACTGCATTAGCGTATCACTCCTGGTACGTAAGGTACATTTTTGTCCCACGCGGAGGTGTATCAGCATAAGAGCTCACTCTTGCGGTTAATGACGGCCGCTGTCATTGCACATCTGTATTCGCAACAGCAGATGTAGTTTTGCTCTTGCAGGGGTAGCCATAATCTTTAAAACAGCCCATTCATAGTGCAAGAAATTCCTACAACGCACACCAACAAATACCACGAAGCTGCCGATGACCTCCGTTCCTCGAAACGAGCGCCTCGATAGCGCGAGACTGCGGGTGACGGGAACGCCCAACAGGAGCGGACCCACGACTCCATTCGCCGCAAAAAAAAAAGAAAAAAAAAAAAAAGAAGAGAGAGAGAGAGAGGGGGAGAGAGGACATTATGCAATCTGTCATCCTGCACTCGTAGGCTTCACAGAATCACGATAACCCCGCCCTCCCTCCCTCCCTCCCTCCCTCTCCCCTTTCCCTCCTCCTACGACGACCACCACCACGAAACACATTTCTACACCGGCGCTGCAAAAAGTAGTCGCCGGGCGTGCAACTAAAACCTTCAGTACCGGTACTCCCTCCGTCCGCCCTTCCTCAGCAACCGCTGACGAGGCTGACGTGTCCCCGTTTTCTTCTTCTTCTTTTTTTTCTTCTTTTTTTCCCCCTTTTCCTTCTTTTTCACGACCGAACGAACGCGCAGGCGCATAGCGTTCTCAGCTCTTCGGCAGGTAACCCTCGTGTCTCGCCGTAACGTAACGAGTGTATGTATCGCGGATCGCGCCCGCCGCCGCCGCTCCACCGACTCTGAGAGCAACATGAGTGACGCTGATGCCCATTATGTCATTGCAGATTATGGAGCGCTCGCCTCGCTCTTACTAGGAAGGGGAAGGGGAGGGGGGGGGGGGGGGGGGGGGGGCCGCAGAGGTCTTCAGTGATGGCACGATGCATTTTCTGCAGATTACGTAGCTTTTCCGCTGTTTCTCTTTCCCTGACAACTTGTGCCAACCGCCAAATACAGCAATTATGATTCTCCCTATTTTCCTTTCATTCTCTTACTGAGAGAGAGAGAGAGGGGGGGGAGGGAGAGAGGGAGAGAGGGAGGGAGAGAGAGAGAGAGAGAGAGAGAGAGAGAGAGAGAGAGAGAGAGAGAGAGAGAGAGAGAGAGAGGGAGGGAGAGAGGGAGAGAAAGGGAGAGAGGGAGGGAGGGAGAGAAAGAGAGAGAGAGAGGGAGGGAAAAAAAAAACGTAAGAGAAACAGAGAGAAAAACAAGAAAACTTGTCTGTGAGGGGGCCGGACGACCCACGACCCACGACCCCGCGACCCAACCCCCTTCCCCCTTCCCCCCACCCATCTCCGTCGAAGCTCACCATCTGCGGGCGTGAGGAAGGTTAACACAAGGCTCGGTCCCGCTCCCCTAGCGGTGTGCGAACAGGTTGGCGCGAGGCGTTGGGGGAAGAGTAGTATGACTAACGAGATGAGGGACGAGGCGATGAAGGAGAGAGAGAGAGAGAGAGAGAGAGAGAGAGAGAGAGAGAGAGAGAGAGAGAGAGAGAGA
>BOPN01000607.1:157500-160000 GCA_017312705.2 Penaeus japonicus
CGGTACCGCACTGGCTGAGCCCACTGCCACCGGGAGGGCCGCCCCGCACACCACGGCGTGGCCCACTACCTTTGGGGCAGGGAAGCCCAAAGAGGCGGCAGGGGCGGGGTGTGGGTGGGCGCGAAGGGGCTCCGAGGGGGCGGGCGCAGCACTGCTGGAAGGAGCGGGATCGGCGGCGGGTACTTGCCAGAGCGGGCGCCCCGATACCCCGAAATGTTACAGGACAAGCGAGCGCCATTGGGCCCGGCCGAGGGGTGGCCTCAGCCTCGGAGGAGACCTGGAGCGAGAGAGGAGGAGCAGACACCAGCAGAGCACTGAGGAGATGCCACGGCAGGAAGAGAGGAGAACACGGGGTGGGGTGGGGGAGGTTTAAGTGGGCTGGTGGGTGGGGCGCGGAGGCGTTAGCGTTGTTACACATGACAACCAAAAGGAGTCACCCGTGGGAAGGGCCAGATAACAGCAAGGACAAGACGCAGTGTGACGCTGGCGACCCCCCTTTCCCTCCCCCTCCTCGCCGGCCAGGCCAGGCCAAGGAGAGGCGCGTCCTATGCAGCCGAGAGCGAGGAAGGCGGCGCTGACGAAGGACAGGAGACGCCAAGGGGCCGAGGGCGCAAGCAGCCGTGTGGGCGGGGCGGTGGGCGGCGAGGGTGAAGGAGATGGGTACAGGCGGAGACCAATGAATGGGTGGGCCCACACCTGGCCGGGCCACGCGTCACTGGTTACCGTTGGATCTGGTGTTGGCCCCTCACCCGGGTTGGCCAGCGGAGGTGTGGGCGTGGAGTGTGGGCGGCCACGAAGGCTGAGGACGCAGCTGCTGGTCTTAGTGCCCGTCTCGCCGCTGCTGCCGCTGGTCCCCCTGCTGCTGAGCTGGTCAAAGCGGCTGTCTCAGCTACACTAAGAACGACCCCGCGATGCCCCTCGCTTTATGGGAACCACCCGTGCCCGATCCGCTTGTGTGTGTGTGTGTGTGTGTGTGTGTGTGTGTGTGTGTGTGTGTGTGTGTGTGTGTGTGTGTGTGTGTGTGTGTGTGTGTGTGTTTGTATGTGTGTGTGTATATGTACTTGTGTGTGTGTGTGCTTGTGTGTGCGCTCGTATACATCTGCATAGCTCATGTACGTCAAAGACCGTGTCGATGTAAGACCCTTTGTGTCAGTATAAGTTACTTGTTCCTCGTTAAAAATTTCGCTCGTGCTGCTGCCTTCGCCGAAGACTCTGCTCGCTCGCTCGCTCGCGCGCGCGAAATGGGTTTGTCATTCTCTAAGTTAGTGTGTCAGTGAAGCCATTCCCACAAGGAGCAGGTGTCAGTTCTCCCTGCAACATGCCCGTGCAGGAAGGGAACAACGGACAGGGGATCCACCACGTCAGGGACACGGGAGATAATCACACACTCGGAGAAAACAACCAAACGAAACGAACCGCATAAAACAAAAAAAAAAAACACCAAACACTGAGAAACAACGACGACCAAAGCCAAAACAAAGACAACAAGTACCACCTTTTCTGAGTCGACCCAGCCAGCCAGCCAGCCATCCATCCATCCAGCCAGCCAGCCTCCCAGCCAGCCTCCCTCCCTCTCAAGAGTATGTGCCACAGTGCAAAATCTCAAGAATGCTTCGCTACCCACAATTCAATGGGCCAATAACAATTATTTCGCCACTTGGACCGACATCACCTTCGGATGATTCAACCTTCTCGCCGGTCCAAGTTTACAATCACTGGCGTCAAGCTGTGCATTGCAAGCGCACCAAATGCCACAAACACCCAGTAGCCAAAAAAAGAAAAAAAAGAAAAAAGAAAAAGAAAAAACACCAACGAACGAATAATGGAACCAGCGTGCTACACACATTCTTCATTCGTTATGCTAACAATTACCAGACTCGTAACTGGCTTACAACAACAGTTCTTCAGCGACGCGACTTGCTAACCGTCATTAATATTCACTCCCCTCGTTTGCAAAGGGGAGAAAAGAAAGAAAAGAAAAAAAAGAAAAAGAAAAAGAAAGAAAGGAAGAAAGAAAGAAAGAAAAAAATCCCGCCGGACACATCACACTCGGATAGAGCCAGACAGATAAAACAAAGTCGAGACGCCTCCATTAATTGCGCCACTAATTATGACCGTTTGGTGAAACTACCGTTAATGGAGACCCCTCCCCATCCCCTCCCCCTCCCCGTCCCCGTCCCCGTCCCCCTCCCTCCCTCCCTCACCCCTACCCATCCACTACCCACAACCATTAAAGAGAACTGTCTCTTAAAATCACTCATGACAATGGGTGATGATGATGACACCGTGTATAAATGGTGATGATGGAAAGTATGATGCCACTGGTGGTGGTGGTGGTGATGATGATAGTGACGATGATGATAGCAGTGGTGGTGATGATGGTGATGATAAAGATGATAAGCTTCAGTAATAATATTAGCAATAATAATAATAATAATAAAAGGGCGGCAGTAGCATCGGCAACAGTAACAACGATAAAAAATATAATAATCATAATGAT
>BOPN01000607.1:172500-185000 GCA_017312705.2 Penaeus japonicus
TCATACTGCACCTCATGGCACCCTTACTGCACTACTCCCGCCTCGCCTCGACTCGCCTCCCCTCCCCCTCCCCCTCCCCTCCCCTCCGGCCAGCAGGCCCTTCGGCGATCACTTTGGCCGTTCCTAAGCCCCCGCCCCACGCCCTCGTTTCCGAATCGAGAGCATAGTTACAACGATCCGCCCACTCCGTCAGTAGAAAAAAAAATAATAATAAATAAACACCTAATTACGTAAAACGAAAAAGTGAAGAATAATTCACAACCACCCCCCCCCCCCCCGCAGCCTTAAAGAGTAATTCACAAACACCCCCCCCCCCCCCGTGAAGAGTAATTCACAAACAATCCCCCTCTCCGTCAATAGAAAAAAAAAGAAATAGATAAATCACAAAACATGAAATGAAATATGAGAAAGCTGTTCATCACAAACAACAACACACCCGTCTCCGCCCCCCCCCCCCAAAAAAAAAAAAAAAAAATCCCACATGAGAGAAAAAAGAAAAAAGAGAAAAAAGAAAAGAAAAAGTAATTCACAACAAACCACCGGTAAGTAACAAAGAGGTGTTCCCGAGTCCATGGAAATCTTCCTTCCCAGGAGACGGACCGACGTTAGACCAAGAAGTTAGCCCGACTTTTTCTAAGAGGGAACTTCTTAAAAGAAAAGAGAGCGATCGATGGATGGATGGATGGATGGATGGATGGATGGATGGATGGATGGACGGATGGATTCTTCGCAGAGTCTTCCGTCTGTCTGGGAATATTAGCTAATTCTCCTCTCCTCTTTGTTAGCTCTCCAGTTAATATCCTTGACAAGGAGGATACCTGCCCGTAAAAAGCTGTTTTGTATATAAGAGGAGGAGGAGGAGGAGGAGGAGGAGGAGGAGGAGGAGGAGGAGGAGGAGGAGGAGGAGGAGGAGGAGGAGGAGGAGGGGGTCAACACGGCATCTCCTCGCCAGCCTACCACTTCCCTCCCTCCCTTCCCTCCCTCCCTCCCTCCCTCCCTCCCTTCCTCTCCTCACCTCTCCCCTCCTCGTGCCTCACTCCACACTCGGTTCCAGACTTGGCTTTCGAAGCACCTAAGAGGGCGATGCTGCGTGCTTGCTTGCTTGCTTGCTTACTTGCTCGTGTCATCTAGTCTCGAGGCTTTAGCTGAGACCCTCCTCCATCACGGGGTGTGAGTTCTCAGCCATGGTGCCAGACAGGAGTCTCAGCCGGCCGAGTCTCATGATTTGCTCCATGACGAAGAAATAACACATTTGAAGAGAACTCTTACATAGTGAGTGAGTGAGTGAGTGAGTGAGTGAGTGATAAAAATAAGAAACTGGGTCGGTATCCTAAACTCTCCCTTCAGCTGAACTGAAGTAGTAATTGTAGTAGTTGTAGTAGTAGTTGTAGCAGCAGTAGTAGTAATACTATTCGTAAAGAAATAATAATATTGACAACAAAAAGATAACAATGATAATAATGATAACAATAACAATAAAAAAAATATAATAATAATAATAATAATAATAATAATAATAACAACAGCCCCTCTCATATTAGACGGAGAATGATTATCGTGGTGGCACCTACGCCAGGCACCTCTAAAAAGAAAAAAAGAAAAAAAAAGCAACGGAGAAAAAATAGGCCTACCAGTCGTTACTTACGGCCAGAAAAAACAACAACGAAGATTCACCACTATCACAGCACCAAGAGGAGTAACTCCACGGCACAACGAGACGCTTAAAACGCGTTTAAATTATCTTCAGGGAAAGGCATTGTAAATCAATCAATGAGAAGACGAAGGAGGAGGAAGAGGAGGAGGAAGAGGAGGAGGAAGAGGAGGAGGAAGAGGAGGAGGAGAGAAGAAAACGAGAAGAAACGGGTTATAAGGAAAACAGAAAAAAATAATAACGATAATAATAGCAATAACGATGGCGATGATGATTATAAAAAAAAATAAGAAGGAGAAACAGACAAGAAGGTAAACATAAGAAGAAAAATGGGAGAAGTAAACAACAAAAAATGACCAAAGCTAAAAAGGACATGTCCAAGCCCTACGTGCATACGCAACGAAATCCTAATAATCAACCAATCGCAAGAAAATCAACAAAATCCATAAGGAAAAAAAAAGAAATTGAGAAGAAAAAAAAAAAGCCAACGACAAATAAAAATACGTAAAATGAGAAAGACGGAGAGAGAGAGAAAAAAAAAAAATACACATCTTAACCGGTTTTCAAGAGCAAAGCCTGTGTACGTGCAGTCATTCGAGTATATCTCCCTTGCCTCACATGCAAGTCATTTTACCTAACAACACTTACAAAATACATTTACTCCCTGTCTCACACACGAGTCATGCCACTCAACGACTGCATTATGCAGCACACCGTCGTCTCACATGCACGGCAATGTGGTGTAAGAAAATAAAATTATATTGCAAAGCCGTGTCCTTGCGCAGTATGCACACGGTCTTATCTCATAATAACACTTGCGGCGTGCATGTAGCGTCCTTGTCTCACATGCAAGTCATGCAAGAGTCATGATAACACTTACTATTCTACAACAAAGAGTCTCTCTCTGTCACTGACATGCAAGTCGTTTAGCCAACGACACAGACGCGGGAGATGCCATGCTCAAAATATCCTCGACCTGTCTCTGGCCGAAGTCGTAGCGACAACGTCTCGCCCGTCGCACCGAGCACTCGGTCATGTCGTCGTGCAGACGCCAACGGACTCGTAAGGGTGTGCGTGTTGCAGATGCCACAAGGGACTCGCATCACCTGCTGACGCCGCTCGATTCTACCAAAACGCCATTCCCTCGACTTTCCCATTAGACGTGACTCCCACGGCCAGTGTTGCGAGCTCCCAGACTAGCTAGCAGTCCCAACCGAACGACTCCTGGCCGACCGAAGAACACCGAGGGCCCTCCTGGGGTCGACTCACTTCCTAGGAGGTGTTCAAGTCGCCCAAGAACTCTCGCGTATTCCCATCGATTTCGGCTGCCTCCGGCGCCGTTCTGCCTCGGATCGGGACAGTGTGTGAGTGTGTGTATGTATGTATACATCCATATATGTATGTGTATATATAGAGATGGACAGACTGGTATCGATAGAAAGATAAATTTCTCAAAATCCTTCCACCTTCTTTCTTTCTGCACGAGAGGAACCTCTGAGAGGAGGGTAAGTAACTATCCTGAAAGCACTCCGAGAAAAATGAAATATCATGGGGCAAATGCGGACCCTCTTTTAAATCACTGCAGAGCGAGTGAATAGCGACATAACTGCAATGCGAAGCTCTGGCTGATATTCCTTTAGTGCTCTATTGGTATATTCCTTGTACTACCTCAATGGAGATGAAGATTCTCTCCTTCTCGGGGTCGCAATCTCGCGCAAGCACAAGCTCACACAAAGCTACAGATACACACGCAAGCACACACAGGCCGCATACGCCCCGCATGGAAGTCGTCATGTACGTACAAGGCGCAGACGTCCTTCTCATGAGCTTCCTCCGCCGACATCCCGATTCTCAGCATATACCGTATATAATTTGCTTAATGAGTCTGTCATATTATCATCTCCGCCTTGAAAGATCTTTTAAGCCAAAGGTAAAAACGCCAGACGCTATCAAGCATAATTCGGCCATGCAATCTCGCCGAAGGAGGATGCACTCTTGCTCCCCCTCGCGCCCCTCCTGCCCCCTCCTCCGGGTGTCTGGGCGAGGGCGTCTCGGCGTCGTCGCTTCCGCCAAGCCCCGACGAGGCCGCCAATCAACACGGGCGGCCGAGTGCGTGCGATGCCTTCCTGGCGAGCGAGTGCATGCAGGCGCTCGACCCTCGATCGCCGGCTAGCCCTAGAGAGCCCGAGAGCGCCGTCGGGCCGCCCTACGCCCGAGGGGCATGCAAGACGGACGTCACGGCACTGCTACATACCCGTTATCCCCCCTCCCCCACGCCCCTGCCCCCAAACGAGTCAGCGACTCGGCGCCTCGAGTACACACGCCAGACGCTCGGATTCTACAATCATATATGTGTAAGGGTTACAAAGACTGCCGCGTCTGCGTCTGCATAATTTGGCGTGCGGTGATGCAGCCAGACTCCTATCAACCCCCCATTACCGCCCCTGATGCCACTCCGTGCTCCCCCCGCCCCACGACAGGTCACCCCCGCCGTCCTCTCCGAGTGGGGTTCACGGGCCTACCACAAGCTGCTGTCGCTCGTTGGTTGCTCTTGGTTGCTCTTGGTTGCCTGCACCAGCCGTTGCGCCGTCGGAAGAGGCACTCGGAGGCACAGTGGCCGGCGTCCGGTGTCCACGCCGCCGCCGCCGCCGCCGCCTGGCGTCGAACGAGCAACGCACGAGTAATGTTACACGGTGATCCCGCCGCCTCACGTCCGCCGCCGCCCTCCCACTCCTCTCCCACCCTCGCCATCCCCCTGGCCCTAGCTCCTCCCCGGCCCAGACTCGTCTACCACGCTCACAGCGGTCGCCGCTCCTGGCAACACATGACCACATTCTTCACAAAGCCTGGAGCCTAATCAGAATCGATAGAAACGTCTGCCAGGCATTGGGAGGAATGCGGTCCTCCGGGAGATGGAAACCGAGCGCGGATCACAACACTCCGCTGCATCTCGGAGGGAACGCCTCCGACGCCGCACGCACCCCGCGCCGACGACACACTCGGGCGGGGAAGAAGGGGCTCATAGGCCTTCGAACTTAGATACATACTATCTACTGCAGTCAACAATAAAACACATCACTCTCGTCATCATCCTCACCAAGAGACAAACAGCAATATATATATATATATATTTTTTTTTTTATTTTTACAGCGAAATGGATAAAAAAAAAAAAAAAAAAAAAAAAAAAAAAAAAAAACGAAACCAAAAATCAAGTAATTTCCCATCACCACGTTCACCCCAAGGGAAAAAAGAAGAAGAAGAAGAAGAAGAAAAAGAAAAAAAAAAAAAAAAAAGAGGAGGCAGACGAGCATCTCTCCGCGCGGCGCCTAATAAGGTTCCCCACAACAACCATCACACGTACGCTTTTAAACGATTTACTTTCAAGAAAAAGATGGGGGAAAAATCTCATGAGGAATGTCTTCCTTCTCGCCCCCCCCAACCCCCCCCCCCCTCTCCCTCTTCCTCGCCTAAGACCAACCCCCTTCTTCGCTTCTCAGTCCCTTCATCTCTTCTTCCTATTCCTTGGTCCCTCCTACATCCTTCATTCTGATCCCTTTCCTCCTCTTTTCTTCCTCTCCCAAGTCCTCCACTACCTTTGTCCTATCCCTCTTCCTCTTCCTCTTCCTCTTCTTCTTCTTCTTCTTCTTCTTCTTCTTCTTCTTCTTCTTCTTCTTCTTCTTCTTCTTCTTCTTCTTCTTCTTCTTCTTCTTCTTCTTCTTCTTCTCCTCCCTTCCTCCTTGTCCTCATCCCCGTCCTCGTCCTCGTCTTCCCCCTTCTCGCATCCTCCTCCCTCTTTCCCCCTCCCTTCCTTCCTTCCTTCCTTCCTTCCTTCTTCTCCTCCTCTTCTTTTTTTCTTTTTCTTCCTTCTCCTTCTCCTTCTCCTTCTCCTTCTCCTTCTCCTTCTCCTCTTCTTCTTCTTCTTCTTCTTCTTCTTCTTCTTCTTCTTCTTCTTCTTCTTCTTCTTCTTCTTCTTCTTCTTCTTCTTCTTCTTCTTCTTCCTCCTCCTCCTCTTCCTCTTCCTCTTCCTCTTCTTCCTCCTCCTCTTCCTCTTCCTCTTCCTCTTCTTCCTCCTCCTCTTCCTCTTCCTCTTCCTCCTCCTCCTCCTCCTCCTCCTCCTCCTCTTCCTACTCCTCTTCCTCTTCCTACTCCTCCTCCTTTTCCTCCTCCTCTTCCTCTTCCTACTCTTCCTCCTCCTTTTCCTCTTCCTCTTCCGCCTCCTCTTCTTCCTCCTCCTCTTCTTCCTCCTCCTCCTCTTCCTCCTCCTCTTCCTCTTCCTCTTCCTCTTCCTCTTCTTCTTCTTCCTCCTCCTCCTCCTCCTCCTCCTCCTCCTCTTCCTCCTCCTCTTCCTCCTCCTCTTCTTCTTCCTCCTCCTCCTCCTCCTCCTCCTCCTCCTCCTCCTCCTCCTCCTCCTCCTCCTCCTCCTCCTCCTCCTCCTCTTCCTCCTCCTCCTCTTCCTCCTCCGTCTCCTCTTCCTCCTCCGTCTCCTCTTCCTCCTCCCCTCCTCTTCCTCCTCCCCCTCCTCCTCCACCTCCCCCCCTCCCTTACACCTCCTCCGTCTCCTCCTCCTCCTCCGTCTCCTCTTCCTCCTCCCCTTCTCCTCCACCTCCCCCTCTCCCTTACACCTCCTCCGTCTCCTCTTCCTCCTCCATTTCCTACGCGACTAACTACCTCCTAACACATGTGCAAGGCCGCCCGCCCGAGCCAGACGACACCAATTCCGCCACATTGCGCGAATTACACCAACTCCTCATCTGCACTCACTCGTGCACACTCTAAGATAAATCATGCAACGGGGATTGACAAAAGATTTGCCCACTGTGCAACTGTATATCGACGCCAGGTAAACAATTTTATAGCCACAACCTCTTAACCGCCCAGCCCCTTGTTCTAGGTCACGTTTTCGCCCATCGTTCCCCACATTGCGATGTACCTGGCCAAGACCCCCCTCATGAGCAAGTACGACACATCGTCACTGCTTGCCTTCGCCAGCGGGACATCGCCCCTCGCCCCCTCGACCCACGTGGAACTCATGCAGAAGGTAAGGCAGCTTGGCTGTGCTTCAAGTAGAAAGAGAGAGAGAGAAAAGAGGAAGAGGAAGAGAAAGAGAAAAAGGAAGAAAGACGGCGATTAGGGGGCGGGGGCATATAATTTTCGGGAGAGTCCTCGAGGTGGGAGATGTGGGCGTCGAAATACACACCGACAGCAAAAAAGGCAGTGCAACAAAGGCACAATAAAATAAGGAGAGGTCAGAACACACGCCCGTACCGCGGACGCCGAGACGCAAAACGGGTCGCCGATAAGCTGTCCAATAATCCCTGGCACCCGGGACGGGACGCCTCGGCGCCTTCGGTAATAATGTTTCCATTTTCCCGAACCTTGCTTCGTTCTCCCTTACAGGAAGAAGGTGGGTTACAAAATGAGGGAAATAGGAAAATAAGGAAGAGGAGGAGGAGGAGGAGGAGGAGGAGGAGGAGGAGGAGGAAGAGGAGGAGAAGAGGGGAGGGAGGGAGGGAGGGAGGGTAAGGGAGGAAGGGTCGCAATCACCGGTGGCAGTCACAGCAACATCATAGAAGGCAGACAGGTGAGCCCGACGCCCGACAACCCGCGACCGGACAACCAGCCATCCCGACGGACCGACAGGGCCGAGCCTCCCTCCAGGAGCAGATCCTCATGGCGCCTTAGGCTTCGGTGTTCACACTCACTAGGAGCCATAAAAAGTCGTCAGTCAGTCATCCCCGCAGTTAACTACTACATACCGCACATAACTCACCCTCTGCGCCTCCGACCCCACTCGCTCGCCGCGGAAACATTTCGTGTGTGCGTTTGAGTGCGGGAGTGCGGGAGTGCGGGAGGGTGTGAGTGAGTGAGAAAAATAGAACGAAAGAAAGAAAGAAAGAAAGAGAACTAGAGAGAGAGGAGAGAGACAAAGAAGAGAGAGAGAGAGAGAGAGAGAGAGAGAGAGAGAGAGAGAGAGAGAGAGAGAGAGAGAGAGAGAGAGAGAGAGGGAGGGAGGGACGGAGGGAGAGAGAGATGAGAGATGAGAGAGAGAGATGAGAGAGAGAGAGAGAGAGGAGAGAGAGAGAGGAGAGAGGAGAGGGAGGGAGGGAGGGAGGGAGGGAGAGAGAGAGAGAGAGAGAGAGAGAGAGAGAGAGAGAGAGAGAGAGAGAGAGAGAGAGAGAGAGAGAGAGAGAGAGGGAGGGAGGGAGGGAGGGAGGAGAGAGAGGGAGAGGGAGAGGGGGAGGGAGAGGGAGAGGGAGAGGGAGAGGAGAGAAAGAGAGAGAGAGGAGAGAGAGAGAGAATGAGAGAGGAGAGAATGAGAGAGGAGAGAATGAGAGAGGAGAGAGGAGAGAGGAGAGAATGAGAATGAGAATGAGAATGAGAGAGAGAGAGAGAGAGAGAGAGAGAGAGAGAGAGAGAGAGAGAGAGAGAGAGAGAGAGAGAGAGAGAGAGAGAGAGAGGAGAGAGACAGAGAGCCACAGAAAGAGAGAAAGAGCGAGGAGAGAGACAGAGAGCCACAGAGAGAGGAGAGAGAGAAGAGAGAAGAGAGAGAGGAGAGAGAGAAAAGGAAACAGAGAAACAGAGAAAGAGAGGAGATAGAAGAGAGAGAGGAGAGAGAGGAGAGAGAAAGAGAGAGAGAGGAGAGAGAGAGAAACAGAGAAGAGAAAGATAGAAAGAGAGGAGAGAGAGGAGAGAGATAGATAGATAGATAGATAGATAGATAGAGAGAGAGAAAATTATGTCGTCGTGTAGAACGAGTGTGTCTACACGAGTGCGAGTATAAGCGCTGTGTAAGTATACGTGCGCGTGTGTGCGTGTTTATGTTGAGCATCTGTGGCAGGTGATTCCTCCTCCGAGCTCCAGCAGCGGTCAACGTATGGCCGGCCGCAGCGATGGGGCACACGATCCCTACCGCGCCGCGCCGCTCCGCTCCGCTCCGAGAGGCGACGGCGAACAAAGAGCCCTGCTCCTCGAGGCACCGCAGAGGCCGTCTCACCTAGCGCAAGGGAGGCCAACTCTGAAGGTCCTCCTCCACCACTACCACTACCACTACCAACACCCCCACCACTTCTTCTTCTTCTTCTTCTCCTTCTTCATCTTCTTCTTCCTCCTCTTAGGCCTAACGACATCCTGGAATGTGCCCCGCCGCGGCAGCGAGCGACGGAGATCCCAACGGCAACATCCTGGAGGACAGCGGCAGGGGATCCCGCGAGTGACATCAGGTCGATGACGCAGCGTTTCCACGATGACGCAACGGGAGAGCCACGCGGGCCAAGGGTCAGCCACGCCCACGCCCGCCCGCTCACCAACCACAGGAGGCCTCGCAGGCACTCAGCACACACACGGCCACCCTTCAGGAAAAGCGCACAAGCAAATCAGCAGCGCAAACAGTCGAGGGCGAGAGAGCTGCGCCCGGGAAAGGGCTGGCACTCCGCCCTCCCGTAACTGTTCCTTCGTGGTCCGGCGTGGTCGGGGTCGAAGGTCACGCCCGCCAGGAGAGGCAACCGCACACATGCTCAAAAAGTGTCCTTAAAAGAATTCAGACAACTGATAAATAAACATCTAAACAAAACCATGAAAACGAACGGCGAGCGAGGCCAGCCCTCCCTGCCCGCGAGGACCACATCCGGCACGGCGCGCAGCAGCCTGCCGAAGCCACGGCCGCGTCATTACACCCCAAGAAAGAGAAACGAGGCAGAAAGATAAAACAAAACAAACAACAAAAAAAGAAAAAAGGAGATAATGACGCAAAAACCTCAAAACCGGGCGCAGATACGTCAGAAATTCGAGCGAAAAAAAAGAGAGAAAAAAAGAGAGAGAGAGAGAGAGAAAAAAAAAGCGAACGCCAAACATCAAAAGCTGAAGTCCAACACTTGTGCAACATCCCAGACGCGCTTATCAGGCCCACCCTGACAGCACGCATCGAGAACAATACACTCAGGATGGCAACGCTGACAAAGGAGATTAATCCAAAACCTGAATTCAAACCCAAGGGAATTGCTTCAAGAGAAGATCCTGCAGCGTACGCATGAAATTCCTGGGCGAGAGGAGCGAGAGGCGGCGCACGCCCAAGAACACGTCCATGGGCCTCACCCGCCCGCCCGCCCGCAAGCCCGCTCGCTCCTACGCACGCACGCACGCGGTCCTGCAGGCCGGGAGAAGAGATGCAGCACGAGGGAGAGGGAAGGAGGGAGGAAGGGTAAGAGGGAAATAGGGAAATAGGGAACGAGGGAAAGAGGGATAAAGAGGGAACAAGGGAACAAGGGAAAGAGGGAAAGAGAAAGAGGGAGGGATGAAAGGAGAGTAAGAGAGAGAGAGCGAGAGAGAGAGAGACTGAGAGAGAGAGAGAGAGAGAGAGAGAGAGAGAGAGAGAGAGAGAGAGAGAGAGAGAGAGATAGATAGAGAGAGAGAGAGAGAGAGAGGAAAAAAAAAGAGAGAAACTTACGAGACGAAAAAAAAAGAAAAGAAAAGAAAAGAAAAACAAAAACAAAAAAAACATGCAAGTAGACGCGGACATGCAGGCACGAGGAAACAGCAGGGTCCAGACATGATCCCCCCCCCCTCCACCTCCCCTCCCCTTTAACCCCTTCTCCCTCCCTTGCCCCCATCACCACCCCCACCCCCACCCCCACCCCCCTAAAAGGCAGGGCAGCCCGAGCCCGAAGCAGACCAAAGGAGTCCTGCCAGGGACCGAGAACAGCTAAGGTTACCCGGCCCAGTACGTCACTGCCGCCGACGCCGCCGTTTATGTGCGTGCGGGGGATGGGGGGGGGGGTAAAAGGACGAGGGGGGGAGGGGGAGAGACATGCAAGAGAAGGGGGGAGAGGGGGACATGCAAGAGTGGGGAGGAGAGGGGGACATGCAAGAGGAGGGGGAGGAGAGGGGGACATGCAAGAGTAGGGGGGAGGAGAGGGGGACATACAAGAGTAGGGAGGAGAGGGGGACATGTAAGAGTGGGGAGGAGAGGGGGGGACATGTAAGAGTGGGGAGGAGAGGGGGACATGCAAGAGTAGGGAGGAGGGGGACATGTAAGAGTGGGGAGGAGAGGGGGACATGTAAGAGTGGGGAGGAGAGAGGGGGACATGCAAGAGGAGGGGAGGAGAGGGGACCATGCAAGAGTAGGGGGAGGAGAGGGGGACATGCAAGAGTAGGGGGGAGGAGGGAACATGCAAGAGTGGGGAGGAGAGAGGATATCCAAGAGTGGGGAGGAGAGGGGGATATGCAAGAGTGGGGAGGAGAGGGGGATATGCAAGAGTAGGGGTACGGGGGACATGCAAGAGTGGGGAGGGGAGAGGGGGGGATATGCAAGAGTAGGGGGAGGGAGAGGGGGGATTATGCAAGAGTAGGGAGGAGGGGGGGACATGCAAGAGTAGGGAGGGGTAAGGGGGACATGTAAGAGTAGGGGGAGGGGGGGACCATGCAAGAGTAGGGAGGAGAGGGGGACATGCAAGAGAAGGGATAAGGGGGACATGCATGAGTAGGGGGGAGGGGGGGACATGCAAGAGTAGGGGGGAGGGGGGGACATACAAGAGTAGGGGTATGGGGGGCATGCAAGAGTAGGGGTATGGGGGGCATGCAAGAGTAGGGGTATGGGAGACATGCAAGAGTAGGGGTAAGGGGGACATGCAAGAGTAGGGGGGAGGGGGACATGAAAGTGGGGATGCAAGAGTGGGGGGGGGGGAGGGAGGGACGGAAGAGTGAGGGGAAGGGCATGCAAGACTGGGGGGGGGGTGCAAGAGTGAGGGGAAGGATGCAAACGTAGAGAGAGAGAGAGCCAGTGGGATGAAACAGGGAGGAGGGGAGGGTAAAGAGACTAGAGGGAAAAGAGAAAGAGATGATGGGGATGAAGAGGAAGAGAGGGAAGGCGAGGATAAACGGGACTAAAGGGAGGGCTGGGGATGAGTGGAATGTAGAAGTGGCATGAGAAAGGGCAGGGGGCATGAGGAGGAAAAAAATGGGCGAGAGGGAGTTGGGGGGGTGGGGCGTTCCGTGTTTTGAAGGGTTGCTATAATTACCTCAATACTTATGATAACGAACAGTGATAAATATTTGGACAATGTCAACTAATTATACTATTTATGAACCATAATAACAACAAACACAAAACAAGAACAATATTAATAATAGTAGTTGTAGTACTACAGTAGTTGTACTAGTAGTAATAGTTGTGGTGGTGGTGGTAGTAGAGAGAGAGAGAGAGAGAGAGAGAGAGAGAGAGAGAGAGAGAGAGAGAGAGAGAGAGAGAGAGAGAGAGAGAGAGAGAGAGAGAGAGAGAGAGAGAGAGAGAGTGAGAAGAGAGATAGAGATTCAAGAGAGAGAGAGAGAGATTGAGAGAGGTGAGAGAGAGAGAGAGAGAGAGAGAGAGAGAGAGAGAGAGAGAGAGAGAGAGAGAGAGAGAGAGAGAGAGAGAGAGAGAGAGAGAGAGAGAGAGAGAGAGAGAGAGAGAGAGAGAGAGAGTGAGAGAGAGAGAGAGAGAGAGAGAGAGAGAGAGAGAGAGATAGAGAGAGAGAGATCGAGAGAGAGAGAGAGAGAGAGAGAGAGAGAGAGAGAGAGAGAGAGAGAGAGAGAGAGAGAGAGAGAGAGAGAGAGATCGAGAGAGATCGAGAGAGAGAGAGAGAGAGAGAGAGAGAGAGAGAGAGAGAGAGAGAGAGAGAGAGAGAGAGAGAGAGAGAGAGAGAGAGAGAGAGAGAGAGAGAGAGAGAGAGAGAGAGAGAGAGAGAGAGAGAGAGATCGAGAGAGAGAGAGAGAGAGAGAGAGAGAGAGAGAGAGAGAGAGAGAGAGAGAGAGAGAGAGAGAGAGAGAGAGAGAGAGAGAGAGAGAGAGAGAGAGAGAGAGAGAGAGAGAGAGAGA
>BOPN01000607.1:190000-195000 GCA_017312705.2 Penaeus japonicus
CAAACAACTTATCTATCCTCTCATGCCTCCATTATTTATGGCAACATGCACATGGAACATCAAGGTACAGATGGTGACTTCCAAGAACTGGTGCATATGCAGTGTCTTGACTGACGTCCACCAGAGAGGGGGGGAAAAAAGAAGAAGAGGCAACCGCTTCTTTTAAAACTTTTCTCGTGTTCCCTGGGTTTCGCTTTTGCTGTAGCCCTAGGATGAGATTCTACATCCCCCTGGTCCTTTCAGCATCCCTCAGTCAGTGATGGTTTAGGATACTCGTCAAATATCAGGTGAAACGCCAGTGTAAGAATGGTTCTGGATAATCAGTCTTGATCTTTTCCAGGTAAATAAGAAGCCATTTACTTTCACCACTCTTTACAAGAGCTTCGTTTGGGTTGCTGATCATCGCCAGTGGGACAGGAGTCAGTGGAATACATGTTACTCGATTTAGCTCCGGCTTCACAGAACCAGGGACCAGTATATATCAGACAGGTTTCCTTCCTGACTTGGCTTTTCTTGGATTTGTTTCACCCCCGTCGATCCATGCCACCCCTTACACATCTGCCACACCACAAAACTGCAACCCCAATAATAATAATAATAATAATAATAATAATAATAATAATAAGCATTATGATGGTGATATCGATAGTAGTAGTACTAGTAGTGGAAAAAATGGCAATGATAATCATAACAATTGCGATACTGACAGTAGTATTAATGCTAATAATAACGGTAATAATAATATCAATACCAAGAGGAGAAACGGCAGTAGCAGTAGCAATAATAGTAATAATAATAATAACTGGAAACAAAATTACAAAATAACAATAACAGTAAAATGAAGAAATAAGTAAATAAACAAACAACAACCCCCAACAAAATAACCACAGCTCTGACGCACACCAAGAGCAAGAGTGACCAGACCAAGAAGTGATTAGTGTGCCTTCTCACAGGTTGACCGAAGCGTCACCCTCGACCGAAAGAAACCTCGATCCGTTTCACGAGGACCCACCGATCACAAGATGCATTGCCACGGGCCTTCAGATTGAACACAGGTTATGCAAACGATCATTTCAATATGCAGTTGCGCAAACTGGTTGTATCTAAACACTACTAAATCTAACACGCTGGCGATAAATATCATATCTGCATAAGTAATGACGAAGACGACGACGATGATGATGGTGGTCCTGGTGGTGGTGCTAATACTAATTGCAACAGTCATAGTCGTGCAATCACAGCCACACTTTCAGTCGTAATCAAAGCCATGATTATGATTCGCTTCATTCTCATATGCCACTACTATGGCGACTGGTACTTCAACTACTGATTCGTGATGATGGTAAAAATGGATAACAACACCAGTAACAACAAAAACAACAAGACTAGTAATAACACGCAATTATAGTCAATATACACCAGGAACCTAAACCTCTTAATTCCAGACGTAGGGAAGGCGAAAAAGGGGACATGATGCCTCTAAGTAGCATGAAATGATTTCGCAAAGAAAAATGGAGTTGTAGCACCCTTAATGGAGGCTACTTGCTCGTTCTTTTTCTGCTAACTGTTTCCCCGCTTTAACACGCACTTTTTTGCGGACACCGCCAGAAAAATAATGTTATATATATATGTGAATTTGCGTATCATCACAAACATGATACGCAAGTCTGACCTTATGCCAGTGGCTTCCACGCACCTAAATACAAATTGGAGGCTTCCAGTTGAAGGCTCCACTTTTTTAGGGCTTCCACGTGGCTTAGTAGCCCCTAATGGCTTCCACGTGCCGAGTTCTAAGCAAAGGGCTACCACATTCCATTCAACCGGCCATGACTTTCCTGGCCCAAGCAATGCTAATGGCTTCCACGTGTCGCACTGGCTCCCACGTGCCAATTTCGCCCATGGCCAACGGCGACATGTCTGACGAAATGTGGAGAGCCGTTACCCAGCTGCTAAATCATAGAATTCCTAGTCTCATAGCATGGGGGAAGAGTCCTTAGCGGTCCTCAAGCAGCTATAAGTGGTAGATGCGCGCCGTTTGGCCCGAGTCTAATAGGACAAGTTTGCACGATGCACATAACCCTTTTTGCCGAGATGATGCACACGTCGCTGCCGCTCCACACTCCTACTCATCATCTCCCATCACTTCGGCAGCTAACCTTGATCGTCGCGCATACAGTACACACTCGTTAAGGAGAGCTCAAAGAAGTCCCACACGGAGTTGAGGGAGGCCATCCCGAAGACGCCAGGAAGCTCCTCTCGAAGAAACTCGACTAGCTTCGTCTGTCTTTCGACGCCAGAATTTTGTCCATCTGCCTTCTCCTTCCAGATAAAATTATCGAGGGTCGTAATAATAGGTGCATTTACACTATGTAAAAAGACTCTCTCTCTCTCTCTCTCTGCATCCCCCCCTCCCTTCTCTCTCTCTCTCCTGCCCCCCCCTCTCTCTCTCTTTTTCTCTATCTCCCCTCTCTCTCTTTCTCTCTATATCCCCTCTCTCTTTCTCTCTATATCCCCTCTCTCTTTCTCTCTATCTCCCCCCTCTCTTTTTCTCTCTATCTCCCCCCCCCCTCTCTCTCTCTCTCTATCTCCCCTCTCTCTCTTTCTCTCTATCTCCCCTCTCTCTCTCTTTCTATCTCCCCTCTCTCTCTCTCTATCTCCCCCCCCCCCTCTCTCTCTCTCTCTCTCTCTCTCTCTCTCTCTCTCTCTCTCTCTCTCTCTCTCTCTCTCTCTCTCTCTCTCTCTCTCTTCTCTTTCTTTCTCTCTCTGTCTGTCTGTCTGTCTGTCTGTCTGTCTGTCTCTCTCTCTCACTCCCCCTCTCTTTCTCTCTCACCCCCCCTCTCTCTCCCTCTCTCTCTCACTCATTCTATTTCCCGACTCACTACCCATATGTTAGCTTGGCTAGTTTCTTTGTTGTTATTCAATCTGCTCTGATCCTTTTTTTTCCATAGTTCTGCGCCCGCCCGCCCTTTCGTCTGTCTGTCTGCTTGCTTGCCTGCCTGCCTGCCTATCCGTCTGCCTCTTCTCTCCCCTCTTCCCCTTTTCTTTCCACTTCACTCGACTCCTCTCCCTCCTCAGCTCCCCCGTGGGCGCTCCCGCGCGGCGCCGTCGCGACGCGACCCGTTGGACTTGTTAGCGCTGCGCATCAGCGAGACGCTTTTGGGCGCTGGCATGACGAGGCTTTCTCCCGGCCAGGTTGCCAGGTTAAGGCAATGTTGGTATCAGCGGCGGCGGCGGCGGGAAGATCAGAGCTTGTGCTGGCGACCGGTTCCGCAAATACAAGTCATCACTCTTGCATATGCAGCGCTCTGACACCTTGCATTCACCACTCTGCCCTTGCCCATCTCTCACCACTTTAGGCACCGCGCCAGCCAGGGCTGCCTCCTCTGTCTACAAGCTTTTTATTCACGACTTTTACCTTCGGCTCAACATGAATAGCTCTTCGGACGGACCCAAAATAAAGTCCTTTCCTCTCGCGTCGCAGGTCGCGCTTCTCGTGCGCACCTCTCTGACAAAAGGCGTGCTTCGCTCGCTTGTTGTACGACCGCGTGCGCGTGAGCATGCGAGTGTCTGTGTGCGCACGAGTACAGCTGCAACCCAACACAACCATACAAAACAAAAGCAACAATGAGGATGGCACAAGTGGTGTTAAACAAAGGTGAAACAAGAAAGCCCGACCACGTCTTCCTAACTCCAATCAAGCACGGGTCTCCCGCACGCGTCTCTTCTCTGTTATTATCTTCTTTGGTCTTTCCTTGTATTTATATCTCTCGATTTCTCTTCTTTTTTTCTTAAGCCTCCCCGCCCCACCCCTTTCTTATGCTATTTCCTTCCCTAGACTTCTTCCCCGCCCGTCCGGCGTCTCCTCTTCTTGCCAGCCAGAGCCGAAGGTAAGGAAACCGAATGAGAGAAGTCAGACAAAGCTAAGACACTCATTTTTGGTGTAAATGCAGTTATCATTTTTATTCAATTCACTAAGGACTTTGTTTCCTTCTACAAGAGAGAGAGAGAGAGAGAGAGAGAGAGAGAGAGAGAGAGAGAGAGAGAGAGAGAGAGAGAGAGAGAGAGAGAGAGAGAGAAAGGAAGTGAATTTTCTCCCCGCGTTCTTTCCCTTCCTCTTGGATAAAAATGTAGAGTCCCATCTCCCTTCCTTTCTTACCCCTCCCCTCCCCTGCCTCTCCACTACCTCTCTCTTATCTTAACTTGTCTCCTCTTCTTCCCTCTCCTATCCCCCTCCTTTCTTCTTTTATCTTCTTCTCCCCTCCTTCCTTCTCTTATCC
The DNA here is from genome assembly GCA_017312705.2 of Penaeus japonicus. Classification (NCBI taxonomy): domain Eukaryota; kingdom Metazoa; phylum Arthropoda; class Malacostraca; order Decapoda; family Penaeidae; genus Penaeus; species Penaeus japonicus. Next base: position 194,278 of record BOPN01000607.1, read on the forward strand.
TCTCATCACCTACCTCCTTCCTCCTCTTATCCTCTCATCACCTACCTCCTTCTTCCTCTTATCCTCTCATCACTTACCTCCTTCCTCCTCTTATCCTCCCATCACTTACCTCCTTCCTCCTCTTATCCTCCCATCACTTACCTCCCTCCTTCTCTTATCCTCTTATCACCTACCTCCCTCCTCCTCTTATCCTCCAATCACTTACCTCCCTCCTTCTCTTATCCTCTCCTAACCTACCTCCTTCCTCCTCTTATCCTCTCATCACCTACCTCCTTCCTTCTCTTATCCTCTCATCACTTACCTCCTTCCTCCTCTTAATCTCCCAACACTTACCTCCCTCCTTCTCTTATCCTCTCCTCACCTACCTACCTACAACCTTCCTTCTCTTCCCCTCTCCTCTCCTTCCTTCTCTGCTCTCCTCTTGGACCGTCCAGCCTCCCTCTGGAATTCTCATTTCAAACATCCCTCCTGGTCAGCGCTTCTCTAAATTTCCCTGCCTTTTTTTTTTTTTTTTTTTTTTTTTTTTTTTTTTTTTTTTTTTTTTTTTTTTTTTTTTGACAAGGAGGGGCACAGAAGGTCTTCTCAACGCCGTTCCAAAAAGCGTGCACATAAAAACACATACCAGGATTTCCCCCCTCGCCTATTTTTTTTCTTTTTTTCTTCTTCTTCTTCTCTTTTTTTTTCTTCATCATCACCCGGTGGGCCCTCGGGATCTCTGGGAAT
>BOPN01000607.1:197500-225000 GCA_017312705.2 Penaeus japonicus
ATGAAAGGGGTGTCCACAAAAATTACTGTCAATAGCACTTTTATATTGGCAATTATGGGGCGACCGATCTGAGGCATTTTGTAAACATTTCTTCACAGTGATAAACAAGATATTATATTATTAACACATTTACATAAAATAATATTATTATTCTCTTACCAGTAGATCTAAAGGTTACTGTGTACAAATCGGTTGAAACCGGTAATGCGAAACCGATATTCTCCGTATGAGCAGAAAAAAAAATCATAAAGAAAATCTATCTATAATTGAACTGCATAATGTTCAGTTTTGTGCATGCGTGATTTACAGAAAAAAAAGTATGTATGCATATATGAGACGAGGCGAGACCGAAGCCCCCAAAGAATTCGAAAATTCGTGCCGAGTACTTTCACCCCAGTGGTTTCGTCTCGAAGGAGCACGGCGTGTCCTGGGGCCACGTCGCCCAGGCCGCCGCCGCCGCAGCAGCAGCCGCGATCACTTTCGAGAAAAACACAGACCGGGCACTTGTGAATTTGCCCAGACGAGATGCCACCTGCGCGTCTTCGGCCCGCCTCCCTGCCCCTGAGGAACGCGACAAAGGCTTGATGAGAGTGCGCTCGCGTCCGTGAAGCGAACTTGGGATCTGGCGGTCGCCCAGAACGACATGAAGTGACAATAATAGGGCGTTTTAAAATCACTTCATCAGCGCCTACATGTAACCAGGAGGAATTGAAGGGAAATATTTGCAATAAGCCTATATGTAACCAGGAGGAAGTGAAGGGAAATATTTGCAATAATAGTTATAACGGAGATGCCTACAATAACAATGATAAACAAGCACTTGAAACCGATTCGCAAAGACGACGCTCCAGTAAGCGTGCCATGGGTCGGAACGCGTCGTAAACAGTACCGCAAACGTCCCAATCCAGCCACACGTCGCACAAAAGGTCAGAGTTCATGGCTTCTGGAGAAGGTGACAAAGGGCATTCTTCAATGAGGGGATCTTTGACCCCCGGGTCGCCGCCGGCACCGTCGCATGGCATCAGGTCCGAGCAGTCAGTCGCTGGAGGCGCCAAGCCAAAGCAACCCGACGGAGATCAGAATAAAAGATAAACGCATAAATGAATAAGTAAGTAAAAGAGTATTCGTAATAGCAATCAGGAGGGATACCGACTCGTTTTCGCTACATCTGGTTAGAACAGGACTGAGGTGAAGGCAATTCTACCAAGCACTGTGCCTACTGGACAAGCTAAGAACGCCAACACTGTACCCACGTAGTGTCCCTCCCTCGATATGATGCTCTCTCACTGCTTTCCCACTGTCAGCAATCGGTTTTCCGAGAGACAAATGAGAAGCAATAACAAGCGAAGAAGGGAAGTTGAATGAAGACTAACAATACAGCCCTATGGATAGAGGGATGACTCAAATGGCCAATATTTGGGAGTATAGACAAAACAGCTGAACGCCCATCGTTGGCACTAGTAGAGGTGGTAGTAGTAGCAGTAGTAGTAGTAGTAGTAGTAGTTGTTGTTGTTGTTGTAAAAATGGTGGTACCTGTAGTAATAGTAATATAAGTGGTAGCTAACTTACGAAACAATAAAAAAGGGCAAGAGTCGAACTGATTCGGGACACGCGGTCAGTCAGTGAGGCACTGACTGATCCAGTTCATAGTAACAGAAGTTTATAAGCTAAATGGAAATGATAAAAAAAAAAACAAAAAACAAAAAAAAACATATGGAATCCGAAACACAGATGATGGTTCTTTCTTTCACATATTCTTCCGGGGAATGGGGTAACTTCAAGTGTCACATATTTCTGCGAGAGATTCGTTTGAAGACACGTCAGAGTTAAAACAACAGACAAGGAGGTAAATAATAATTAAGTAATAACATACGTAACGTATAACGACGTGCGTATGGCTATTAGTAAAGGATTAGTGATGAAAAAAAAAAGCTGTAACATTACTAGTAATAGTAATAATCGCAGAATATGAAGTTGAAATCAATTCACCGATTTACGGGGACAGATCCCACTGAATAAAATTAATTGGGATATCTTTCTTATCTTTCCTTAGCCTACCCTGCCCATAGACTAAGTCGTCTGTCTGTAAAGTGACATCATGTCTCGAAATATAACATTCATAATCATGTATCCCGGGCCACGTATACGAATGCTTACTTTTGATCGGACACATCTCAGTATTTTATTTTTGCACGTTCATTTTGCATTGCTTCCTTTAGTTATCATTCGATTGCGCCCGATTATTATACATGATTACCTCGCATATAGATGTATATTTTCAAGTGAAGAATTTTACCAAAGCCCGATATATATATATATATATATATATATATATATATATATATATATATATATGTAAACATACACACGCACATATATATTCTTTTAATACCATTTTCAGACTTTTCTTCTCAAAATCGAAAAACGGTTAATCAAAGTTATGAGGATTGAATTATGTTATCATAAGAAGGATTGCACGAAAACCCTTGAACAGGATATATAAAACAACAACAAAAAAAGTTTTATCATTATCTACAAAAAAAAGAAGCAATTATCGATGTATGATATTTACCCTAACCATTCACCCCCCCCCCCCTTCCGCCAGCAACAAAAAACACCACAACAAGCTTGACCTCAAGCCATCCCAACCATAGTTGCAAGAAGAATAAACACGTGTGATGCAAGACGTGAATCTTAATTTATCTCTATCGGTGTAGACAGTGTATGGATAGCATGGGAGGAATATAATTAATAAACTATAGTAGGAGAATAACAGGAAAAGAGACCGAAAGGCGTCGACCGTAGACTTAGGGACAACGGAATAAACGGTAATGATGATGATGAGGATGGCCATATTAATGATGATGATGATGATAATGATGGTGATGGTAGTGGTGATGATAATGATGGTGATGGTAGTGGTAGTGGTAATGATGACGATTATAATGACGACGATAATGAAGATAATAATGACGATAACAAAGATAATAATGATAATAAACATTTGAAGATGACGATGGCAATGACGACCGTAATGAAAATAACAATAATGATGACGATGATGACGATGATGACTGACAATGATGTCGACGACGGTCTTCTGAGCTACTACCCCTCTGGAGACAGCGCGCGGAGTGGGAAGCGGGAAGTGGGAAGGAGGCGGGGCTGATGATGAAGGGCCAAGGGCTGAAGGGTTGTGCGGCGTTATGGGGTGGGGGGGGGATGGGATGGGATGGGGGATGAGGAGAGGGGGATGGGGGGATGGGGTGTGGGGTGAAGAGGAGGCCAGACACAAGAAGAGATAAGGTACACACGCACACAGACGGCCACAGCCTGGACAGACGGGAGGGCGGGCGGGATTCTGGCGAGAGGGAGGGATATGAGAACAAGGTCAACGGAGAAATACTAGAAGTCCAGTCGGGAAATTCGATCCAAATGTCCCGACCGCCGGACCTTGGCCAATAGTCTGCCAGGCCAGACTTAATCGAACCCCTAATCACTTGAGTGTGATTTACGTTCAATCGAGCGGCGAATCAGATACCCTGGGGGAGGGGAGGAGGAGAGGGCGGGGAGAAAGGGGAGAGGGCGGGGGAAAGGGGGAGAGGGCGGGGGAAAGGAGGAGAGGGTTGGGGAGAAAGGAGGAGAGGGCGGGGGAAAGGAGGAGAGGGCGGGGGGAAAGGAGGAGAGGGCGGGGGGAAAGGAGGAGAGGGCGGGGGGAAAAGGGGGGGAGAGGGCGGGGGGGGAAAGGGAGGAGAGGGCGGGGAGAAAGGGAGGAGAGGGCGGGGGAAAGGAGGAGAGGGGCGGGGGGAAAAGCGAGGAGAGGGCGGGGAGAAGGGGGAGAGGGCGGGGGGAAAGGGGGAGAGGGCGGGGGGAAAGGGAGGAGAGGGCGGGGAGAAAGGAGGAGAGGGCGGGGGGAAAGGAGGAGAGGGCGGGGGGAAAGGAGGAGAGGGCGGGGGGAAAGGAGGAGAGGGCGGGGGAGAAAGGGAGGGGAGAGGGCGGGGGGAAAGGAGAGAGAGGGCGGGGGGAAAGGAGGAGAGGGCGGGGGGAAAGGAGGAGAGGGCGGGGGGAAAGGAGGAGAGGGCGGGGGGAAAGGAGGAGAGGGCGGGGGGGGAAAGGAGGGAGAGGGCGGGGGAAAGGGAGGAGGAGGGCGGGGGAAAGGGAGGAGAGGGCGGGGAGAAAGGAGGAGAGGGCGGGGGGAAAGGGAGGAGAGGGCGGGGGGGGGAAAGGAGGAGCGGGCGGGGGGAAAGGGAGGAGCGGGCGGGGGGAAAGGAGGAGAGGGCGGGGGGAAAGGAGGAGAGGGCGGGGGAAAATGAAGAGAGGGCGGGGGAAAGGAGGAGAGGGCGGGGGGGGAAAGGGAGGAGAGGGCGGGGGGAAAGGAGGGGAAGGCGGGGAAAAAGAAGTAGAGAGTGGGGGGGAATGGGAGGAGAGACGGGGGAAAAGGGAGGAGAGGGCGGGGGAAAGGAGGGAGAGGGCGGGGAAAAGGGGGAGAGGGCGGGGGGAAAGGAGGAGAGGGCGGGGGGAAAGGAGGAGAGGGCGGGGGAAAATGAAGAGAGGGCGGGGAAAGGGGGAGAGGGCGGGGGAAAAAGAAGTAGAGAGCGGGGGGAAAGGAGGAGAGGGCGGGGGGAAAGGAGGAGAGGGCGGGGGGAAAGGAGGAGAGGGCGGGGGGAAAGGAGGAGAGGGCGGGGGGAAAGGAGGAGAGGGCGGGGGGAAAGGAGGAGAGGGCAGGGAGAAAGGAGGAGAGGGCGGGGGAGAAAGGAGGAGAGGGCGGGGGGAAAGGAGGAGAGGGCGGGGAGAAAGGAGGAGAGGGCGGGGGGAAAGGGGGAGAGGGCGGGGGGAAAGGGGGAGAGGGCGGGGGGGAAGGGGGAGAGGGCGGGGGGGAAAGGAGGAGAGGGCGGGGGGAAAGGAGGAGAGGGCGGGGGGAAAGGAGGAGAGGGCGGGGGGAAAGGAGGAGAGGGCGGGGGGAAAGGGGGAGAGGACGGGGGAAAAGGAGGGGAAGGCGGGGAAAAAGAAGTAGAGAGCGGGGGGAATGGAGGAGAGGACGGGGGGAGAGAAGTAGAGGGCGGGGGGGAAAGAGACGGCTGGGGGAAAGGAGAAGACTGGGGGGAAAGAAGTAGAGGGCGGGAGGAAAAGGAGGAGAAGGCAAGGGAAAAGGAGTAGAGAAAGGAGGGGAGGACGGGGGGAAAGAAGTAGAGGTCGGGGGGAAAGGAGGGGAGGGCGGGGAGGATGATGGGTGGAGTGGCTGAGAAGGAAAGGCGTGGTGGGAGGGAGGAGGGAGATCTTTTTATTCATTAATTTCATTTCTTTATTCACGGAGGAGTCCAGCACCCTCCCTATTCCCCGGCGTTTACCCCCCAAAAAAATAAATAAATAAAATACAGATGATAATAATACTACATAAAAGAACGCATAATCCTAGGACACTTTATTCCCCCTTGTCCCCAAAGGTCAGTCCGGCAATTTTTGTCCCGTAAACCGCCTCGACTCACCTGGTCTCCTTAGTCACGTCACCTTAAAAAAAAAAAAGGGGGGAGGGGGAGACGTTCCCTAAAGACCGGCGCTCAGTGAAAGGGTCTTCTTCTTCTTCCATTGATCGAGGTGGATGGTGGTGATGGTGGTGATGGTGGTGATGATGATGATGATGATGTTGGTGATGGTCACGGTGGTGATAATAACCACTGCCATGATAAAATCAACAACGATAATAACAACAAAACAATATCAGCAATGACAAAACATAACGCTGACAAGAGCAGTGGTCCAGTTGCAATGATTACAAAACAAGCAAATAATCACTCCCGTACACCTCACTAAACACGCTGGTCACCGCATAAGGGCGATTTCAAAGAACGCCCAGCCTTTCCCTCAAAAGACTCCCGTAAATCCCCCCCTCGATAATGCTTCTCTTCTCCATCTGCTCCTCCATCTTCCTCTGTCAAAAGTTTTGGCAAAATGTCCTACAGGGGTGGCTGGCATAACTTCCAAACACACACACACACACACACACACACACACACACACACACACACACACACACACACACATACACACACTCACATTGCCAATGCCTCCCGCCACCCCGCCCCCCCCCCCTTCGCCAACCGAACCGCCATACAGCTACATAAGCGCACCAGTGACCTGTTACGAAACCGTAGCGTTGCGGTCAAGCAGTCAAGAAGCTCGGCCTGTCTCTCGTGCGATTCACTTTTGTTACTATGCTCGAGGTGAGTGCTTGACCCGCGCACGCATGTGGCTCTATAAAACGGACATAAAAATCCGCAACAACACACCGTGCTCCTCCGCCGCGGATCGGCAGGAGAGGGAGAGAGAGAGAGAGAGAGAGAGAGAGAGAGAGAGAGAGAGAGAGAGAGAGAGAGAGAGAGAGAGAGAGAGAGAGAGAGAGAGAGAGAGAGAGAGAGAGAGGAGGGGGAAGAGAGTGGACGCTTGGGGATTTGGAGGAGGAGGAGGAGGAATGGGAGAAAAGCGAGAGATGGGGGAGGAAAAGGAGAAGGAAGAAGAAGAAGAGGAGTAGGAGGAGGCATAACAACAACAAAGCTCGCTCGCTGGCTGGCTGGCAGGCTGGCTGGCTCGCTGGGCGAAGTCAGATGCCATAACTCCTCGCAATCCATTCATGCGGTCACCTACCCTGCACCGCCGCCCAGCTAACCAGACAGCCGGCCAGACGCCCGGCCAACACACTTAAACACACGGCCGGCCGGCCAGCCACCTGCACACTAGGCCAACACCAAGCATCACCCATCATCCCGCCAGGTGCAAGCAAGGAGGCAGGCACACATACACGCGCACACACACACACACACATACAGGCTCGCTCTCTCTCTCTCTCCCTTTCTCCCTATCGTCAATTGTGCGCTGCCGCTGTGCCAATAAATACACATCTATGTTAACCTCTATACATATATGAATACATCACACTAGGAACCTAACCGTCGACTTATTAACCTACATCTATCTACCTATTTCCATGAGATTCTATCACCCATTTATACGTATCTGCTGTATTTGCCCATCCCTCTATTTCTACATCTATCACATATCTCTAACTGTATCTGAGTCTGAGTCCCCCCCCTCCCCCTCCCTACCCCTCTCCCCATTCCCTCCCTCCCTATTGCGTTCCAAGCACTTGCTCTCATACGCACAAAAAACTTCTAAGTCGTAAAATGGGCTCTCTCTGCCCTCCCCCCCCCCCCCAATAATCTTCGGCAGAATGCTTTCAACAATCAATAACCATAAAGCAAATCAAAGGAAAAAGGAAAACAATTACACAAATCGCCAATACAATAACAACAAAAACAATAATAAAATTTAAGAAACTGAAAGAAAAAAAAGAAAAAAAAGAAAATAGACTTGTGAACGGAAATATTTCCCTAAACAAGCAGTTGCACATGCTGCTTGGGTAATATCTAGAACATCAATAAAGCTAACAGAACTAATGCAATGCTAGTACCACTGATAACAACAATATCGTTGGTAATAATAACAATATCATTAAATAAAAATGATGATAATAATAATATGAAAAATAATATTAATAACAATAACAGCAACAACAACAATAATGTCAACAAAATATTCACAATAATAATGGTACTAATGATAACAATAACATTAACAATAATTAAAATAATAATAACAATAATGATAATAATAATAATAACAGTAATAACACTAACCATAATAATGATAATAACAATTAAAACAATAACAACAACAACAATACCATGAAGATAGTGGTAGTGGTGGTGACGATGCACAAATTGAGGGAAGAAAATGGTGAATTAAAAACGACAGTTAGGAGTGATCCCCGACGGACTAAGCAGTCAGGAAGATCTCGCATTTTTGAAGAATTATAACTACAACCACAACAACAATAACAATCACAACAAATATCAAAACAGTGAGAAAAAAAGGCCTTCTCATGACGATGATGCCGATGATAATGACGACAACAACGACAATAACAGTAATACCAACAAAGACAACCATCATCATCATCATAATAATAATAATAATAAACATACCCATAACACACACACAAAAAAAAAAAAAAATGCACCGAACACCACTCTTACCCTTACCCTTACCCCCCCACCCTCCATCTCCCTCCAACCCCAACCCCACCCCCCACCCCACCCCCCACCCCTAATAACAACAGAAATTCCCGCAAGTACTTAGAATGCCGCTCCATGCGTTCACCTATCAACCAGGCTAAGTTCACCGCCGACAACAACGGCCAGCCAACCGAGCCACCAAGCAAGCAAGCAAGCAGGCAGGCAGGCAGGCAGGCAGGCAGGCAGGGAGGCAGGCAAGCAAGCAAGCGGCCGCAGCGCACTGCCAACGGGACACAGCACACCAGCCAGCGCCAACAAGCTTGAAGCAGCACCGGCTTGGCTTGGTGGTGGACGTCGCCTATCCAACACTTTTTCCATTAAATTAAGAATGTTTTCTACATACGTTAAAAAAAAAAAAAAAAAAAAACTAATGGGTAACAGAATCGCAATGTTGACAAAAATGACAGAACACAGGGGGCACGATACCAAACTTGTCAATATAATGCATACATACATACATATATATATGTATACGCGCGCGCACGCACACACACACATATATATATATATATACATATATATACATATATATATATATACATATATACACATATATATACAGAGAGAGAGAGAGAGAGAGAGAGAGAGAGAAAGTGAATAAGTGAGAAAATAAGTGAGTGACTGAGGAACGAAGTGAGCGAGTGAGAAAGACACACAAAAAAAAAGGTCAAATAAGAAACAAAAATCATAACACAAGCATCCAACCAAACGCAAATACACGCAAAAAAAAGAAAGAAAAAAACAACAACACACACAAGAGGAGTAAAAAAAAGAAAGAAAAAAAAAATAGACACGAAACAAATTGAATAACGCATCCGCCCAATTCACTCACATACCAACATTTTCATCCCTCCTCCCCACGCCCCTCACGCAGATGCTCACCCGAAAGAGCCGAAGGAACTTAGTCCTTTTCGCACTCAGGAGACGAAGACACTCGGCGCGGGGCCTAAGGTGGGGAGGGAGAGAAGGAGACGGACTAGAGGCCCACCCTTTCTTTCTTTTTCTCTCTCTCTTTCTCCTTTTTTTCTCTCTCGGACTAGAGGCCCACCCTTTCCTTCTTTTTCTCTCTCTCTCTTTCTCTTTCTCCTTTTTTTTCTCTCTTTCTTTCTTTCTCTCTCTCTCACTCTCCCCCCCCCCCCTCTCTCTCTCTCTCTCCCTCTCTCTCCTTTTTTCTCTCTTCCCTCTCTCTCTCTTTCTCTCTTCCCTCTCTCTCTCCCCCCCTCTTTCTCTCTTCCCTCTCTCGCCCTCTCCCTTCCCTTCTCGCCCTCTCCCTTCCTTTCTTGCTCTCGCCCTCCCTCTTCCTCTCCTCTTCAGAGTATGTTTACTGTTGTGAACGATTCTTTATCTATACGTCACATGCCATCTTATGAACAAGTGACATTTTAAATAGTCAATCTTAATATTTGATAATTTTTGTTTTTCAAATAAATTATACGTCTCATAATACTGAATGTTATGTTTATGTGCTTTATCATATTATATGGACTGTTTGTTATTTCTTAAACAACTGAAAATGTAAATAGTCAGTTTCCTACTTAAATACTATATTGTATGACTCGTGTATTTTTTTTCATAATTCTCTACTTAATAATAGGGTATTCAATTTTATTTGAAATGATACTTAAACACATTTCTAAGGACTCTATGAGTGTTATTGTAAATAACAATAGCGTATAATGGAAATAAAATTCTGATTCTCTCCCTCTCTACCTCGCTCTCTCTCATTTCCTTCTCCCTCTCCCGCTCTCTCTCCTACCTTTCCTTTTCTCTCTTCCCTCTCCCTTCCCCTCTTTCTCTCTCGCCTGCTTATCTTTCTCACTTCCCCTCCTCTTTCCTTCTCATTCTACTACTTCTCTTTTTCTTTTTTCCTGTCCTTCAATCTCAATATTTGGTTAATTTATTTTGCTCTTCTCTCTCTCCTTAGACCGTTTTTTATTCTCTCTCTCTCTCTCTCTCTCTGTTTCCCTCTCCCACTTCCTTTATCAAACCTCTCTCTCTCTCTCTCTGTCATCCCTCCTCTCACTCACTCATCCCCCCCTTCTGTTACAATCCTCATTCTCTCTGCCCCCCTCCTCTCTCATCTCTGTCTATCCATTTCTCTTTTTCTCTCTCTAGGGGAAGAAGACGGAGGAGGAGTATGAGGAGTATGAGGGAGAGAAGGGAGAGGAGGAAGAAGAGGAAGAGGAGGAGGAGGAAGAAGAGGAAGACGGAGGAGGAGTATGAGGAAGATGAGGGAGAGGAGGAGGAAGAGGAAGAGGAGGAGGAGGAAGAAGAGGAAGAGGAGGATAAGAAGAAGGAGGAGAAGAAGAAGAAGAAGAAGCGAGATGCGACTTAAGAGCATTCCACACCCGAGCCAAACTAATTGATAACCCTTGGCAAGTTATTCAAGACGATGTAAGGCAGGTTCCTACGACTGGTTTCTGAACTGCCTGTGCATTTGTTCATGAAGTCCGGGCACGTTCCTACAACTAGTTCTTGACAACAAGTGCCCCTCTTCATGCGGAATCTACACATGTTTCTACAACTGACCGGGGATGTCAGCCAAGCGTCGCGGTCTGGTTTTCCTCCGCATACCAGCACACGCGCCCAACAGTCTGGCCATATTACACGCGCATTTTTTTTTCTTCTTCTTCTTCTTCTTTCTCTTCTCATTCTTCACTTTCTTCTTCTTCTTCTTTCTCTTCTCATTCTTCACTTTCTTCTTCTTCTTCTACTACGTCTTCTCCCCCATTGCATCTTTCTGACGACAGCAGGGTACCAGCAGTACTAAAGTTCGTAAAAGACGCGAGTAGTTTTTTTCTTTCTTTCTTTCTTTTTTTTTGTAAGCATAAAAGGTTCTTGAGCATCTTGTGCAAATATCTGCGAGCCAGACGCTGTTCTTGTTCTTCTTTTTCATCTTCTTCTTCGCCCATCTAGAGCGGAGAGGAGCGCACAAGTTCAAAAAATCAGACTGGTTCAAGAAGTCGGACGGGTTCCTACACCTGGCTTAGGAATAACTAATACAACAAGCATTTGGAACCGACGAAGGAAGCCTTCTACGGCTGCTATCCTTTCCCCTTCTCCTTCACCTGGGAGAGTGAGTGAGTGAGTGAGTGAAGTCGTGTTTGTTTGCACTTGTGGGCGTGGGAATTAAAGCTCTCGGAAACGCCTGCAAAACACCCCTGAGTCTGGATGGGCGGTCGTGGAACGGCAAGAGCTTCAGCCAAGACCTCCGCTGCTACTGAAAGGCAAGCGTCGAGGCTCAGCGGTCACGCCAGGAGGCCAAGCGGGGGCGCTTCCACACGCTTCCACCTGGGAACAGGGCGAGACAAACGGGGATTCCATCCACGTCCTTACAGTGCCGACCCCTGCCCCGTTTCCCCCTTCATCATAATTATCCTTCTTTCCCCTCCCTTAACTTCCATAGCCTTGCCTTGCCTTCCCTCATTTTCCCCTTCCTTTCTATTCCCACCCCTTCCCCTTCCCATTCCCCTCATCTCCCTCCCTTCCTGCCAACCCTCCCCCCACCACCCTTCCCTGACCCTCATCAACTTCGTCGCGTCCAGTAAGCTCCGCAGAGCTGCCCGGATAATCAACGTGTCAGGGCGGATCAAAATAACGATGCCGACCAATAAAGACCGCGAGACGAGCCGCGCATGCCCTCTCCGATGTCAACAACAGGAGCAGCCGCCAGGAGGAGGAAAGGGGATGGGGGAGAAGGATGTTGGGGGAGGCAGAGTGAAGGGAGGGGGAGGAGGGAAGTGAGTATAAGAAGAAAGGAAGTGAGTATAAGAAGAAAGGAAGTGAGTATAAGAAGGAAGGATGTGAGTATGAGAGGAATATGAGAGTTAGGAAGCGAGTGTGAGGGGGAATACGCACTGAAGGATAGTGAGTGTGAGCGGGGTGAAGAAAAGAGAGAGAGAGAGAGAGGGGGAGAGTGCGTTAAGTAATTAAAGTAAAGCAAACCGGATTTACGTTTTGGTCCGTCAAAGCCTACACCGAAAGGGAGCAACGAAATAAAATACAACAAATAAACAAAAGAGTGCAATGGGGAGGGGAGGGGAGGGGGAGGGCAAAGAGACAAAGCCACTCCCGGAACCGCAATAAACTCCCTAAGTGCAGAAATTGGACGGATAGAAAAAAAGAGAAGATGAGGAGAGGGAGAGGGAGAGGGAGAGGGAAGAGTCCAGTCATACAACAATCATACGGGACATGAGTAGGAGAGAGAGAAGACAAAAAAAAAGAAGAAAGAAGAAAAAGGAGTAGGAGAAAGAGAAAAAAACGAAGAAGACGATGGAGAGGGATAAGTAGAAGAAGAAATAGAAGAAGAAAGAAAGAAAAAAAACAGCCATATACCACAGCTGACAAAAAAATGTAGAAGGGGGAAGGAGAGTTAGCACAGAAAGGTCAGGCAGGCTCGGAGGGAAGGGCAGATGTGGCCGAAAAGGCGGAGATAAAAAGAGAAACACGAGGTCGAGTGGCCTAGAAGGGAGAAAAGGGAGAGAGCGAGGGAGAGAGAGAAAAAAAAAGGAAAGGAAAGGTTAACCGACTTCAAGGCTGGAGAGGCACGAGATGTTGAAGGTGGTAAGGAAACATCATTTACTACACGATTTCATAAGAGATAGATAGATAGATAGATAGAGAGAAAAAGAGGAAGAAGGAAGGATACTTGGATACATGCACGTACTCTCCACGGGGGGACGTATTACATACATCACCTTTCTTTCCATCTCATGTTCAACCAATTGTCTTCTAATATAGTCCTATCACGGAAAATCCGTTACACGTGCATATACATTGTCACACGCCCATCCCATAGGGAGAACATCGTAAAATCTCGAAAATCCGGCTCTTACACAATAAGGCAGACAACGTAACGTGGCCTTAGCTAAGTGACAACTAAAGCTATAAAGATGCTATAAAATCCAAGCGTATAAGCAACGTTGCGGACAGGCCTTCTGTCCCTTGGTAATGTCAGCTGACGCATTTTTGCAATTGTTATTAGGTTTTCAGTTGTATTTCAACACGATGTACGTATTCTCGTATCCCCCCCCCTCCCCCGTGTATGTTCCCTTCATTCGTTTCCTTCCCTTGTTCTTCTATTTTTTTTTCACCCTTCTTTGGCATTTTCTACTTCTCATTCTTTAATATCCTTTGCTTCGCCTTCTTTAATATTCTTTGCTTCCTTTCCTTCCTTACCATTCTTTCCTCATTATTGTAATTTGCTTCTTGAAAGAATGTTTTTTGTTTCTTCATTTTAAACAATCATTATGTTCTCCCTTTCTTTACCCTTCTCTTTTTTTTCAGCCTTTCGAATCGTTTTCTTTCTTCGCATCTTTAGCACTCTCTGCTTCTCCTTCTTCAACATCTATCCCTCCTCTTCTCTTGCATTATTTTTAACGTGCCTAATTAACGCTCCGTGATCTGTCAGGTGGTTCTCGAGTACCACTGGAAGCTTGCCGATCAACGTATATAAAAAAAAAAAGACTTTAAACGAAAAAAAAAAAAAGTAAAATGAAAAAGAAAAGAAAAGAAAAAAAATGTTCCAGGACGTAATTTCCTTTCCCCTCTTTCCATTTCTTTATCTCGACTCCTTTTCTCCTTTCGCTTTTTTTTTTCCTTTTCCCCCCCTTTTTTTTTCTTTTCGCCTTCCGTTTCACTCTCTTCTTTAAGAATCTCTGTATTAGGTTTCTCTTCATTTTATCTCTCCCTTTCGATTCTTTACTCTGCTCCTAGAGATGTAAAATCCCCTCACTCCATCAATTTTACTCTCTCTTCGTCAATGAGTTGCAGGCAATCAGTGTAAATGAGGACGTAATCCACTCACCTTCTATTCACTAACAAATGACTTTATTTCCATGCCACATTACACATCAAACACAACAGCTATCTATCACATTATCTACACAACAGCTGTCTATCACATTATCTACACAACAGCTATCTATCACATTATCTACGTACATGTTTTGTCGACAGACCATCATCACCCCGACATCATGGTACTTAATTCGTTACTGCTAAACACCTATCCGGTGGACAATACCCCGCCTATGACGTCATCTCTTTGACACTTGCCCTACTTGGCGAGTAAGGAGGTCCTCAACGGTCATTAGTATGACTTCATAAGAGTGAAAGGAAGGAAGGGTAGGGGAAAGGGAGACAGACAGAACGAGGGAAGGAAGGAGAGAGGAGAGAAAGTGAGGAAAAGTGAGGAAAAGAGAGAGAGAGAGAGAAAAAGAGAGTGAGTGAGTGAGAGAGAGAGACAGAGAGAGAGAGAGGGGGGGGGGGAGAGAGAGCCAGAGATAGAGAGAGAGAGAGAGAGAGAGAGAGAGAGGGGGGAGGGGGGAGGGAGAGAGAGAGAGAGAGAGAGAGAGAGAGAGAGAGAGAGAGAGAGAGGGGGGGGGGGGGAGGGGGAGGGAGAGAGAGAGAGAGAGAGAGAGAGAGAGAGAGAGAGAGAGGGGGGGAAGGGAGAGAGAGAGAGAGAGAGAGAGGGAGAGAGAGAGAAAGTTGCGGGGACCCCACGGATAAAAAATGTAATTATGAAAGCCTGGAGATATCCATGAGCGTATTCTGATGAGAATCGTGATAAATTCTGAAACGGAATATGGATGGGTTTCATTTGATTACAGGCAAGATTTTGCGTAGGCCTACTGAT
This sequence comes from Penaeus japonicus, assembly GCA_017312705.2. Taxonomy (NCBI): domain Eukaryota; kingdom Metazoa; phylum Arthropoda; class Malacostraca; order Decapoda; family Penaeidae; genus Penaeus; species Penaeus japonicus. The sequence continues at coordinate 212,267 of BOPN01000607.1, forward strand.
TTCCCCCCGGTAACAGCCCTCACCATTGGTATTCATCTTCTTCTCCCTCTCCTTCGGACTATAATAATATAAAATTTATACATACATACATACATACATACATACATGTGTGTGTGTGTGTGTGTGTATATACACATATGTGTATATATATACACATATATATATACGCATATATATACATACATATATATATATATTATATATATATATAATATGTATATATATACATATATACGCATAAATATACATATATATATATATACGCATATATATATATATATATATATATAGAGAGAGAGAGAGAGAGAGAGAGATTACAGTATACTGCACATACATCACTTAACTCTTCATTTCCACCATGTAACGAATTATCATTACAGTCATCATATATAATTCGATATCGGCAGATTTCTTACATTCCATCTCCCCCCCCCCCCAACTCTCTCTCACCTGTAGAGATCAACCTGTCCTCTAATGTCAGCAGGGGAAACGCAGTATTTCAACGGAGGGATAAATCTTCACCCTTTGACAACCTTTGAGCCGCGTAAAGATGGGGAGGGGGAGGGGGGAGGGGGAAGGGGGGAGGGGGAGGCAAGAGGAGAGATAGACATTGTGTGTGTGTGTGGGGGGGGGGGTGTATATGTGTATGTGTATGTGTATGTGTATGTGTGTGTGTATGTGTATGTGTGTGTGTATGTGTGTATGTGCGCGTGAGTGTTTATGTTTATATTATGTATACTCTGAATATATTCATTCATATAATTATATATATTCATATATTTACTTATACTGAAAGATGCATACATACATATGTATATATATATAGAGAGAAAGAGAGAGAGAAAGAGAGAGAGAGAGAATGAGAGAGAGAGAGAGAGAGAGAGAGAGAGAGAGAGAGAGAGAGAGAGAGAGAGAGAGAGAGAGAGAGAGAGAGAGAGAGAGAGAGAGACAGAGAGAGAGAGAGAGAAGCCATCCAGGTAAGTCGCCAGGTAGCCTCCCCTTGCGCCGCCCTGCCCCTGTCGCCCTCACCCTGCCATTCCTGCTCCTTATATATAATCCCGCAGACCGTATCGATTCATTAAGAAAAAAGAACAATAATCATAATAATTATTACTATCATTATCATTACTATCCCATTATCATCAGAGCTCTTTCCACCACATTTTTTATTAAAATCATTATGATCATCATCATCATTACTATTACCTCAATTCTTATTATCACCATTATGATTATCATCATTAATATCGTCATTATGATAATTATCATTATCATCCTGATTATCTTTATTGTTATCATCTTGATTACCATTATTGTTATTTTCATGATTATCATCATTGGTATCATCCTTATCATCACCATCAATCCTCATAAATCTAATCATTGTTCTTACTTTACCAATTCTTATTCTCATAAGAATATAAGCTCGACTATTTCGATCTGATCAACTTCTTCCTGCATGTATACATCGTTACACTGTGATGACATCGTGTAAGTTGTGTTTTCGGTTTTGCGTGGAATGAAGTGAGCTCTTGAGGGGACTTGAGACAACGAATGGGGGGATTCCGTGATCTCTCTTACATCTTGGAGTACTTGCTATTTCGCTAACTCGGGTACGCATTTGCGAACATATCTGCATGTGCCATTTCGCTACCCTCATGTGCATAGGTTTATTGTATTAGCCAAAGCAAAACTTTCTGATTTATGGATGAGACTTTGGGAGCCTTGTCAGGGTGAGAATAACGTAAGTTAACTCATCCTTTTGAGATGTAACCAAATGTCAAAATGATGAGTCACCACTCATTTATCTTTCGATACTTAACCACACACTCACCACTCTCTCGTCATTCTTACCATTCACTCACTTCTCACCACACTCTTACCTCTCACTAATCTATCATCACGCACCACACACTATGCTCTCATCATGATCACCTCTCATCGCTCACCACACCCTCATCACTTTCACCACTTCCCCACCTCTCATCCCATTCTTACCGCTAGCAAATCCCCCCATCAATCACCACACACTCACCATTCTCACCTGTCACTCCACACTCCCCACTCCCTCATCATTCTCATCACTCCCTCCCCACTCACCACTCTGTCATCCCGTCCACCTCCATCCGTCGCCCCTCCCCCTCCTCCCTCCCTCCTCCCCCTCCTCCCCCCGACCCTTGTCCTAAGGCTCGGAGCCCCCAGAGGAAGCCTCCAGTTCTTCTGCGAGTCCCTTGTGCGCTTCCTGATGGGGCCGCATGCCTTCGCCTCCGCCCGCGCTCCTTATTAAGCGCCACGATCGAAGTACGACTCTTTAATCAAGAAGAAAAAAACGCGACCAATCAATCTCGCGGCGAGTCATCGAGAAAACGAGATGACACACAAACACATTCCGGTCGGCTGTCGTGACGTCAGAGCTCCCCCTGCCGGGGTTTCTGCCTTTCTTACTTTCGTTGAACTCACAAGGGGGAGAGAGAGAGAGAGAGAGAGAGAGAGAGAGAGAGAGAAAGAGAGAGAGAGAGAGAGAGAGAGAAGCCATCCAGGTAAGTCGCCAGGTAGCCTCCCCTTGCGCCGCCCTGCCCCTGTCGCCCCTCACCCTGCCATTCCTGCTCCTTATATATAATCCCGCAGACCGTATCGATTCATTAAGAAAAATAACAATAATCATAATAATTATTACTATCATTATCATTACTATCCCATTATCATCAGAGCTCTTTCCACCACATTCTTTTATTAAAATCATTATGATGATCATCATCATTACTATTATTACCTCAATTCTTATTATCACCATTATGATTATCATCATTAATATCGTCATTATGATAATTATCATTATCATCCTGATTATCTTCATTGTTATCATCTTGATTACCATTATTGTTATTTTCATGATTATCATCATTGGTATCATCCTTATCATCACCATCAATCCTCATAAATCTAATCATTGTTCTTACTCTTGCTCTCAATTCTTATTCTCATAAGAATAAGCTCGACTAGATTGATCTGATCAACTTCTCTCCTGCATGAGCATCGTTACAGTGTGATGACATCGTGTAAGTTGTGTTTTCGGTTTTGCGTGGAATGAAGTGAGCTCTTGAGGGGACTTGAGACAACGAATGGGGGGTATTACGTGATCTCTCTTACATCTTGGAGTACTTGCTATTTCGCTAACTCGGGTACGCATTTGCGAACATATCTGCATGTGCCATTTCGCTACCCTCATGTGCATAGGTTTATTGTATTGGCAGAAGTGAAACTTTCTGATTTATGGATGAGACTTTGGGAGCCTTGTCAGGGTGAGAATAACGTAAGTTAACTCATCCTTTTGAGATGTAACCACATGTCAAAATGACGAGTCACCACTCATTTATCTTTCGATACTTAACCACACACTCATCACTCTCTCGTCATTCTTACCATTCACTCACTTCTCACCACACTCTTACCTCTCACTAATCTATCATCACGTACCACACACTATGCTCTCATCATGATCACCTCTCATCGCTCACCACACCCTCATCACTTTCACCACTTCCCCACCTCTCATCCCATTCTTACCGCCAGCAAATACCCCCATCAATCACCACACACTCACCATTCTCACCTGTCACTCCACACTCCCCACTCCCTCATCATTCTCATCACTCCCTCCCCCCCACTCACCACTCTGTCATCCCGTCCACCTCCATCCGTCGCCCCTCCTCCCTCCTCCTCCCTCCCTCCTCCCCCCGACCCTTGTCCTACGGCTCGGAGCCCCCAGAGGAAGCCTCCAGTTCTTCTGCGAGTCCCTTGTGCGCTTCCTGATGGGGCCGCATGCCTTCGCCTCCGCCCGCGCTCCTTATTAAGCGCCACGATCGAAGTACGACTCTTTAATCAAGAAGAAAAAAACGCGACCAATCAATCTCGCGGCGAGTCATCGAGAAAACGAGATGACACACAAACACATTCCGGTCGGCTGTCGTGACGTCAGAGCTCCCCCTGCCGGGGTTTCTGCCTTTCTTACTTTCGTTGAACTCACAACGGGGGGAGAGAGAGAGAGAAAAAAAAAAAAAGAAAGAAAAAAAAGACGCTACTGTTAGACGTTAGGATTTACTGTTATTGTTGCTGCTGTATATATATTTTTTTCCACCTCTACCTTTACTCTCATTCGCAAAAATACGAATAATTCTTCCCTCCTCCGCGGGCGGGCGCGCACGCACGCACGCAGGGCCAGATCAGTGCCCTCCCGCCGCGGCCGCGCACAGGACTCGGCCTCGACTGCATTCCTCGCTGCCGCTAATTGCGCGGCGGCGGGAAGCGCTCGCGCTCTTCGGTCTAACCAGGAACAGGGCCAAGATGCGGTGACTCACTCGTGCGACGCGATGCTTTTCAAACGATCTCTATAGACATATATCTAAACAAACGAATACACATACATACATACATGCATACATAAATACATAAACGCACATCCGCACAAAAACAAAGACTGCCACAAGCAGCCCTGTCGGTGACGCAGGCGGACGAACGAACTAACAAATGACCGAAGCCACTACATCTCTCAGACTGCGTGTCCCCTCCGCGCTCTCGCTGTCTCCGTCTCCTTCCTGTTCGTCTGCTTTCTCTGCCTCCCCCTTTCTCTGTTCGTTTAGCCCTGATTTCACCACTCTCGTTCTCTCTCTCCCGCCCTTGCTTTGGCTCTCGCTCGCTCTCTCTCTCTCGCTCTCTCGCTCTCTCTCTCTCTCTCTCTCTCTCTCTCTCTCTCTCTCTCTCTCTCTCTCTCTCTCTCTCTCTCTCTCTCTCTCTCTCTCTCTCTCTCTCTCTCTCTCTCTCTCTCTCTCTCTCCGCCCCTTCCCCCCTCCCTCTCTCTCCGCCCCTTCCGCCCTCTCTTTCTCCCCGCTCCCCCACCCCTCCCCTCCCTCTCCCTCTCCCTCTCTTTCTCAACCCCTCCTCTCCCTCTCTCATCCCCCTCTTTCCCCCCCCTCTCTCTTTCTTTCTTTCTTTTTTTCTTTCTCTCTCTTCTTCTCCCTCCCTCCCTCCCTCTCTTCTTCTCCCCTTCCCTCTCTCTCTCTCTCTCTCTCTCTCTCTCATTTTTTTGTCTTTCTTCCTTTCTTTCTCTCTCTTTCTCAACCCCCTGCTCTCCCTCTCTCTCCGCCCCTTCCCCCCTCTCTTTCTCCCTGCTCTTTCCCTCTCTCACTCTCTCTCATCTCCTCCCATTCTCTCTCTATTCTTTCTTTCTTTCTCAACTCCCCCTCTCCCTCTCTCATCCCCCTCTCTCTCCGCCCCTCCTCTTCCTTCTCTCTCTCTCTCTCTCTCTCTCTTTCTTCCCTTTCCCCCTCCCCTCCCTCTCTCCCTCTGCCTTATACATTATATTTATGATTATCTTTATATCTACTAACCATTACTATCATTGTTGTTCTCATCTTTATATTCAATAACCATTACTATCATTGTTATTCTCATTTTTGTTATCATTCTCATCATTCTTATAAATATCATCACAACAACAATGTCAATGATGACGATGATGTATCTCCACTTACTATATATATGTATGTATGTATGTATGTATGTATGTATATATATATATATACATATATATACACACATACATGTACATGTACATATACATATATACGTATATATATACATATACATACATGTACATATACATATACATATATATGTATATATATACACATATACATACATGTACATATACATATACACGTATATATATACATATACATATATATATACACGTATATATATATATATATATATACATATACATACAGTATATATATATACATATACATACAGTATATATATATACATATACATATATACGTATATATATACATATACATACAATATAATATACATATATATACATATACATATATACATATATATATACATATACATATATATACATATATATATATACATATACATATATATACATATATATACATATACATATATATACATATATATACATATACATATATATACATATACATATAAATACACACACACATATATATATATATATATATATATATATATATATATACATATACACATATATACATATATATTTATTTACATCTTACAACGAGGTATATGGTATATCATATATCGCATGTCGTTTCTGCCCCCACCCCCCTCTCTCTTCCTCTCCCTCGCTCTCCCTTCATCTCCCTTCCTCTCTCTCTCTCGCTCTCTCTCGTTCCCTCCCTTCTTCTTCTCTTTTTCTCCATCCATCCCTCCCCCCCCCTCTCTCTCTCTCTCTCTCTCTCTCTCTCTTTCCCTCTCTCCCTCTTTTTCTCTCTTTCCCTCTCTCCCTCTTTCTCTCTCTTTCCCTCTTTCTCTTTCTTTCCCTCTTTCTCTCTCTTTCCCTTTCCCCCTCTTTCTCTCTCTCTCTTTCCCTCTTTCTCTCTCTCCCTCTTTCTCTCTCTTTCCCTCTCTCCCGCTTTCTCTCTCTCCCTCTTTCTCTCTCTTTCCCTCTCAACCTCTTTCGCTGTCTTTCCCTCTCTCCCTCTCCCCGTCTTTCTCTCTCTTTCCCTCTCACCCTGTCTCTCTCATTCCTTCTCACTTTCTCTCTCACCTTCTCTCTCGCTTTCCCTCTCACCTTCTTTCTCTCTTTCCCTCTCACTCTCTCTCTCCCTCTCTCCCTCCCTCCCTTCCTTCCTCTCCCTATCCCCCTCCCCCTCCCCCTCCCTCTCCCCTTCACCTCCTCCCACTAACCCCCCACCACCCCTACCTCCAACCCTTCCTCTAAATGCCCTCGTCATCAAGGCAGCCCCCCCCACACACACACACACCTCCCTTCCTTTCACCCCTTCCTTTCACCCCTCCCCCTCCCCCTCCCTCTCCACAGCCAAATCAAGGGGGCTTCATCTGGGTGCAAGATGTACCGGATGACCCTTCAGATTGATCTAAAAATACTCAATGACATATTCCCGGAGGTAGGTGTTGGTAAGGGGGGAGTAGGGAGCCTATTGGGAAGAGGGTGAGGAGGGTGGGGGAAAGAGGATATGAGGGAGAGGGGAAGAGAGGAAAGGAAGAGAGTAGGCAGGTCAGACAGGTGCTGATTTATTTAGATTCCGTGCTGGACGAGTTCGCTGACCCGACCAGCCGACCGTCCAGACATGGAGGAGGAGGAGGAGGAGGAGAGATGAAGAGGAGGAGGAGAGAAGAAGAGGAAGAAGGGAGGAAGGAAAATGAGATGGAGATGGAGATAGAGAAGAAGAGGAGGCGGAGGGAAAAGAGACAGAAGAGAGGAAAAGGAAGATGAGGTAAAAGAGGTGGAGAGGAAGAGAAAGGAGGAGGAGGAAAAAGAGGTGGAAGATAAGAGGGGTAAAAGGAAAGGGAATGCAATGCAAGAAAAGAGGAGGAGGGAACAGGAAGAGGATAATAACAAGAGGAGGAGGAGATAGAGGAAGATTTTCCTTTATTAAGAGAATTGTAACGTTTATAATGAAATCATTATTATAAAAATACTGTTAAATCATACATTCTAAAATCATGACAAACTAATCATCATTTTCATTGTCATCATAACAACAGTCCAGTGCCCGCACTCATGTACACATAACCGCAACCACACACGCACGGAGGCACACACACACAAAAGCACACATACGCAAGCACGCACGCACACCCAGACAGACACAGACACACACACATACACACACTAAACAGACACAGGCACACACACATGCATATATACATACATATACACACACACACAAACACCCAGACACATACACACACACACACACACACATACACACACAAACACCCAGACACAGACACAAGCACACACACACATACACACACACACACAAACACCCAGACACAGACACAAGCACACACACACACACACAAGCACACACACACATACACACACACACAAACACCCAGACACAGACACAAGCACACACACACACACAAACACCCAGACACACACACACCCAGACACAGACACAAGCACTTCCCTATACGAGAAAGAGCTACACCAGTCCCAAAAGCGCCCAACACGAGTCCCTCCGTCTGGCGCAATCCCACGCAGCGACAGCGCAATGACACGCGCCTCGCCACTGCGCCGCCTCCGCCGCCCGCGCTTCCTCCGGAGCCGCGCGGGCGACTCCTGAGGGCCAAGGACCAGGGATGACTCGGTGCAATCAACGCCACGTAAGACATGAGCCACGCCCGGACCTCTCCTTTCTTTCTTTCTTTCTCTCTTTCCTTCTTTCTCATGAAATCTCCATTTCTCCCTCATCTCGTTCCCCTCTCTCTCTCTCTCCCTCCTCTCCCTCCCCTCTCTCTCTCTCTCTCTCTCTCTCTCTCTCTCTCTCCCTCCACTTCATTAGTTCTCTCTTTTCCTCACCTTTCCTTTCTCACTCTTCTCTACTATTCTACTACAGCCATGTTTCGCCTTCGCCTTCGCCCTCCCCCTCCCCCACCCTCTACCCCTACCCCTCCCTCTCCCCGCCCAGCCCCACCGACGCCGCCGCCGCCGTCGCGCCGCTCGCTCGCCCGCCCGCTGTCTCGCCATCAATGAAGGCGTCTCCGGCGCGCCTCAACTCGACTCTTCGTCATACGCCCCCCCCCCCCCCTTCAACCAACACAAGAAAACACACACACACACACACTAAGACACACATAAACACTCACACACACACACTAAGACACACATAAACACAAACACACACACACTAAGACACATATAAACACACACACTAAGACACATATAAACACACACACATACACACACCCACACACACTAAGACCCCCCCCACCCCCACCCCACACACACGCACACAAAGACCGACAGAAGCAGCAGCAGCAACAACAAGAGCGCCAACGACAAGATGAATCAGACGGATAACGTACCCTAAATGTACTCTGTGTGTTTATACGTGCGTGTGCCTCTGCGTGCGTGCGTGGGTGCGTGTGTGCGTAGGTACGATTGTGTGTAAGCGTATATGTGCATGTGCGTGTGTGTGTGTGTCTTTGTGTGTGTGTGTGTGTGTGTGTGTGTGTGTGTGTATGTGTATGTGTGTGTGTGTGTGTGTGTGTGTGTGTGTGTGTGTCTTTGTGTGTGAGTGTGTGTGTGTCTTTGTGTGTGTGTCCGCGCGTGTGTGCGTGTGCATGTGTCTCCACTAAATCCCCCACGAAACTCTATCAAAAAAGTTCTTCTTACATTCTACCTACCTACCCCCTGCCCCCCACCCCTACCCCCATTATTCGGCATACCTGTCACACCCTCCCAGCCCCCGTTCCTAACCTCTCCCTCCTTCTTTTCTGTGGACCCACCGGAGGACGGACTGCTTTGGCGAGAAAAGGGTCTGGGTCTCTTATGGGGAAACACGCAGTGGATTCATCATGGGCGTTGCATTGCAAATATCTCTGTGTGGATATATGTATCTATATATACGCATACGTTCATAAATGCTATTACTTATATGTGTTTGTGTGTATTTATATATGCGTATGAGTGTGTGTGTGTGTGTGTATGTATGTGTGTATGTTGTATGTATATATATATACATATATATATACACATACATATATATATTTATATACATATATATGTATATATATACATATATACACATATATACATATACCCACATATATGTATATATATACATATATATATATATATATATTATACCCACATATACATATATATTTATATCTATATATATTTACAAATTCGCATATATACATATCTAAACAAATATACCCCATACATGTTTACATGCAGAGAAGAACGGGTTATATTCTTCCCCCAGCCCCGGTGCATATGCAGTGGGTCGTTACTGGCTGACTAGTTACTCTCTGTGAGGGTAAGGGGACGTAGGGAACGTGATAGTGACCTAAAGAGATGGTGGGGTGTTAGGGGAGAGGGGAGTGGGCGAGGGGGGGGGTGATAAGTTTATCGTAAGTATGTGATATATCCCTGATGCAGATAGGTAGGGAAAGGTTGTCAGGTATGGTGATTGCAGGGCCTGGCAATATTGTAAATGAGTGATAATGGCGTATCAAACAGCTGTTAATTAATTAAGCGATTCTCGACGGCAATGGCAAGGGCAAGGGCGCGGAGGAATGGATAGATATCAAGGTCCTATCCGTGGGTAGAAGGAGTCCAATTCTGGAAGGTTTTCAATTTCGTTAGACCATACGATACTCTGATGTGGAGTTAAGCATTTAAATCCATATGCGTGAGAGGAGAGAGAGAGGACGGTTGTGCAACTATCTATGCAGTGGATTTCCCGGAAGAGGTCAGGTCGGCTGCGTGTCAATACGACCGAGATTTCCTCAAACGAGTCATAAAGAGCGAAAACAAGCAATTGATGGCCCAATAAGACTAACTCAGTGTAATTACCGGGTCTGAATGAAACAGCCAGTTAGTTAACTGCTGTTGAATATTACCCCATTATGGTGGGGCACTCCCAAGAAAACTGGTATATTTCGCATTAGTTTATAACATAATCTGATTGTGGAGTGTATTTACTCCCTGCAAAGCACCCGAAGTGATAGGCAGACACTTTCTTTCCTTTAATTCAAAGTATTCCATATGGCGGAAAGAAAGTATTATTATATACACTGTGTATTTCTGTGTGTGTGTAAATGTGTAAATGTGAGTGAGTGTATGTGTAATAATACACATACACTGACGTTTACTATATGCATCCACTGTGTCCCAGAGCCTGTGCGTTCCAGCGCCGAATCGGCCCGAAGCGTTTTCAAAAATAGCTCGGGTGGGAGAGGGGGGGGGGATTTTATATTTAGATCGGTGATCATAGACTTTCCAATATATACTGCCACGGAGTCTCGCACTTGCGTGCAAAAAGTGCATTCGCTGTTCTAAATATAACCTAACCTTTCGTTCCTCATGCACCATCTCCTCCCTCCCACTTCTCTATCTTATCCCTTCGACCTCTCTCTCTCTCTCTCTCTCTCTCTCTCTCTCTCTCTCTCTCTCTCTCTCTCTCTCTCTCTCTCTCTCTCTCTCTCTCGCTGTCTCTTATTTTTTAATTCTCTCTCTCTCTCTCTCTCTCTCTCTCTCTCTCTCTCTCTCTCTCTCTCTCTCTCTCTCTCTCTCTCTCTCTCTCTCTCTCTCTCTCTCTCTCATTCCCTCTCTCGCTCTCTCTCATTCCCTCTCTCGCTCTCTCTCATTCCCTCTCTCGCTCTCTCTCATTCCCTCTCTCGCTCTCTCTCATTCCCTCTCTCGCTCTCTCTCATTCCCTCCCTCGCTCTCTCTCTCATTCCTTCCCTCCCTCGCTCTCTCATTTCCTCTCTCGCTCTCTCTCATTCCCCCTCTGGCTTTCTCTCATTCCCTCTCTAGCTCTCTCTCATTCCTTCCCTCGCTCTCTCTCTCTCATTCCCCCTCTGGCTTTCTCTCATTCCCTCTCTCGCTCTCTCTCATTCCTTCCCTCGCTCTCTCTCTCTCATTCCCTCCCTCGCTCTATCCATCCTTACCCCCCCATCTATCCATCTCTCTCTCCTCTCTCTTCCCCTCCCTCTCTCCTGTCCTGCCCTGTCTTCCCTTCTTCCCTTCCCTTCCTACCCTCACTCTCTCCTGCCCCCCCTCCCTCTTGCTTTTCTCTCCCTTTCTCCTCCCCTTCCTTCCTTCCCTCCCTCCCTCTCTCCTCTCCCTTCCCACCCTCTCTCTCTCCCGCCCCCCCCCTCCCTCTTGCTTTTCTCTCCCTTTCTCCTCCCCTTCCTTCCCTCCCACCCTCTCCCCTCTTCTCTCTCCCGTCTTCCCCCTCCTCTTCTCACCCTCTCCCCTCCCTCCCTCTCTCTCTCTCCTATCTCCCCATCCTTATCCTATTCCATCTCATCCACCCCCTCCCCCTCCCTCCCTCCTGACCCCCAAGATACAGCATAAATGATGCTATTTTGACTCCGGCGGCCACCGAATGCAAGGATGCAATGAGCCCTTTGCAACGCCCAACAAATACCAGCGAGCGGCGGCGACAGCGTGGCGCAACACTTGCCTTGTTGCTCCGCAGTTACGCCGAAGAATTAAAAAAAAGAGAGAAAAAAAAGAGCGATAAAATACATGTACTAATATGTGTATGAAAAAAAATAATAATGATAGCAGTAGCTGCGGGGACTTAAAATGCTCAAAATATGTGAATAGGCGCCGGCGACCTTAAACTAGTCTGCGCTGTCTAGCATTTCTTTTTTCTTTTCTTTTTTTCTTTTTTTTTTAATTGATGGGAGGAGGAGTAAGAGGAGGAGGAGGAAGAAGATGAGGAGGCGGAGAAAGAGGAGAAAGAAGAGGAGGAGGGTGGCGGGGAGGATAAGGAGGCGGTTAAGGAAATAAGAGGATAAGGAGGCAGAGAAGAAGGAGGATAAAGGATAAAGAAGATAATAAGGAGATGGAGGAGAAAAAAATGGAGAAGGAGGAGGAGGAGAAGAAAGGGACGAAGAAAGAGGAGGAAAAGAACGAGAAATGTGAATAGGAGGTATAAAAAAAAATTAAAAATGAGACGACGTAGAAAGGAATAGAAGGAGAGAGACCATGACCAGGAAATGAGAGACAAAGAAAAATGAGAAAAATAAGAAAGAAGATGAAGGAAGAGGAGGGCGAGAGGAAAGATATGGAAGGAAAATGGACGAAGAAGCCAGTGCTTATTCATTTATTCTATATTTTTTATAATTTTCTGATATTGTCGATGGGACGTCCTGATAACAAGAGCAACAATATTAGCCAAGACAAT